>PVJH01020111.1:0-41346 GCA_004026705.1 Nesogale talazaci | reverse complement strand
TGACTATATAGTGCTGATGAAGAACATTGAAAGTACCATGGATTTCCAAAGGTCAAACAAATCTATCTTGGAAGATCAGGAAGAATTGATAACTAGAAGAAGATTATTGAGGGCATCGGGAAACCTCAATGAAAGATGATAGTCCCAACAGTAGATTTGAACATGCAGGTGATTGTCAGGATGATGAAACAGATTCATCTTGCTGTCTATAAATTTGCCATGAGTTGGAGTCAGTTTTTTGGCACCTATCTACCTATTGATTATTTTAATAAAAAAGATCATTAACATTAACCTTGTGGGCCAGCATAATCTGTATATCAATTTCTGCTAAATGTATCACTTAATCCAGTGGTTCTCAACCTGTGGGCCATGACCCCTTTGGGAATCAAACAACCCTTTCACAGGGGTCACCTGATTCAGAACAGTAGCAAAATGACAATGATGAAAAAGCAATGAAAATAATTTTATGGTTGGGGGTCACCACACCATGAAAAACTATATTAAAGGATCATGGCATTAGGATGATTGAGAACCACTGATTTAAGCACACCTATTTAAATGAATAAAAATCTTTTAAAGTAAACATGCTCTCCCTGCCTCAGTCCTGGGGTTTTAATTCTCACAGGTCTAAGTCTGAATTTCTTTGCTAGATATTGAAAATTTTCATCAATCAACATTTGGTGCTTTATACCTTTCCGGTTTTTATCATTCTTTGCTTTCTTCTACTCCCCCTTGACTCTAATCACCCTAGTTTTCTTGTGCCTTTGCCCCAATTTTCTACATGCACTATTCACCCCTTTGAGCCTCCTCACCTCATAGCATATATATGTATGAATCATCACCAGTTAACTCAGGATGCAAAGATTGTCACTTGCTGAGACCTGGCAGTTTTCAGTTATTTGTCTCTGGCCTTTGCTACTTAAAATGTAGTCAACAGTCCCAGCAACATTAGCAGCAGTAGCCATAGCTTGTTAGAGAACCATGATCATTTGTTACTAAATCCATCAGATTTTTAACAAGATCCAGGTGATTCAGATACTTTATTATTATTATTATTATTATTGAAAATGTTTGGGTTTGCCACTTCTCAGTCAGGAGCTGTTTTAGCCAAACTGACTTCTTCTATGATTTTCTTAATCCTCTGCACAGGGTAGGGTTTTGTGATAGGTAAGCTTGTTGTGCACACATGGACGAAGAAGATAGGTAGGTCTGTTGTGACAACATGGCCGATGAGCACACGTCAGATCAATTGAAGGACAGGGATAGAAATGGCTCGGGGAACTCTGTCTTTGCCCTCTTGCTCTTGCATCTTCAGGCCAGACAACTGCCTTGTTTGTCCTGTTCCTGGACCTCCAAGCAGCACTTCCCATGGGACACCTAATCCGTGGACTGTCTTGCTGTGAGTTGAGGTTCCTTCAAGCCCTGCTTCGCCAAACTCCAGGGATATACATCTCTTGAGCTGGAGACTGTTGGACTCTGTCATCTGGCTGACTGTTGGTGACCTGCTTTGCTGTTTGCTCCTTGAGGCCAGATCGCCTGCATTGCTCTACCGAGGACTACTCGGGTGGCCCCCAAGACTAGAAGAACTGCCAGTCTATTAGCTGTCTCATGCAAGTGAGTTGCACCGACCCATTTGTACTGTTCCATAGATTAGTTAACTGTTTATTTATTATTTTATATATCCTATCTATATAGATCTATAAAGAGAATTACTAGTGTCCTGGTTTTGTTCTTCTAGAGAACCCTGTCTAACACAGGTTGGAATTAATTTTTGGCTAATAATGAAAAAGTAAGAGGCATCATTGTTGTTCTTGTTAGATGCTGTTGAGGTGATTCCAACACATGGTGAACAAAAAACCAACACCCAGTCCCACACCATGCTCATGATTGAGTTTATGCCTGACCCCACCGTCGCAGCCTTTGTGTCAGTCCACCTTGGTGAGAACCTTTCTCTTTTTTGCTGCTCTACTTTACCAAACACCATGCCCTTTTCCATGGAGTGGTCTCTCCTGATAACCAGTTCTAAGTACCTAAAATAAAGCCTCATCATCCTTGCCTCTAATAAGTATTCTAGCTGTATTACTTCCAAGACAGATTTCTTTGTTCTTTTTGGAGATCATGGTACTTTCAATAGTCTCTTTTAAAATTCTTCTTCAGTTTTCATTATTCAATGAAGAAGCTTCATTAGTAATAGTTAATTAGATTTTTTAAAATGAACTTTGTTCTTGTATGTCTCTTCTGTCAGTAGACAAAAAGGACCCAATATTTTCCAGCTTTTTAGTATAAATATAAAGAACTTACTGACCAACCTCTTCCTTGTAAGATCTAAGTCACTCAATCATAGTACTTCAATGTAGACCACCAATAGAGAACGCAATCTTGTCATTTGTCACTGGATGGCATAAATATTTGATTCCTTTCTGAATTCTAAGTATTGTATATGCCTCCCAGATCTCAAAGCTCATTACAAAACTGGGCAGAGAAGAGAAACCAATTAGCTTAAAGTCCTAGTGAGAAAGTACAGGGGCAAAGTTGAATAATAAGGAGTCCAAGATTTCTAGTCATACTTGCCTGAAAATGCCCTTCGCAAAAATTGACCACTGTGATGAGCTTTTGCTTCTTGTTCCTGTACGGAGACTCGGATTGTCTGGATACAATACTGATTGTATAGTCCTAAAAGCTATCATGTCTTCTAGTTGATCCCAACTCATGATAACCCCATGGAGGTCAGAATAGAAATGTACTGCATAAAGGTTTCTATTTTTTTCATACACCACAAAACATTCAATAATTTCCAAGTGTATAGCTTGGTGACATCAATTATATTCTCCAGGGTGGGCAATCACGGTTACTATCCTTTCAAAAATGACTTCACTGCCATAAGCACTGCCTTAAACTCAATGTTTTTTAACCAAAAACGCACTCTATTCCCTTCCCTCCCACTACTAGAAACCACTCCAAAATCTTCAGTTTCTAGATATTTTCTTGTTCCATATCAGAGAAGTGATACAATGTCTTTTTGCATTTGACTTATTTTACTCAGCCTGGTGATTTCAAAGTTGGTCCAGCCACATTGTAGCATGCACCAAGACTTCATTTCTTGGAGGAATTTCCAAATGTCCATAGAGATCACACGTTGGTTATCTGCCCATCTGTGGATGGACATTGCCATAGTCTCCACCCTTTGGATATGATGAAAAACATTACCACAAACACAATGGGGTACAAATTGTGTGAGTTCCTGCTTTTGCTTCTCCTGGGTTTACCCAGGACTTAGGGCACTTGGCTTTAGGGTAGTTCTATGTTCAAGGTCTTGGGAGAAACTGCCATACTCATGTCCACAGCAACTGTGTCGTTTTACATCCCTAATGACAATGGATGGTGAGTCTTGGAGTTGTAGTGCTTATATGCTGGGCTCTGATCTTTATGATTGGCAGTTCGAAACAGCCAGCAACTCCACAGGAGACAGACTGGGCTTTCTACTCCCGTAATCAGTTAGTCTTACAGGGTTTGACTCAATGGCAGTGAGACCAGCAATGGGTGAGAGTTATGGTTTCTTCACCACCTTGCTAACACCTAGTGATGTCTCCCTGCCCTGCTTTATTCATGTATTATTATTAATTTTTTATCATTACCAACCTTATGGGAGTGAGGACTTAACCCATTATGCTTTTTATTTGTATCTTCTTGATGGCTAATAAAAGGATCCCTGGTAGTGTTGTGGATTAGGCATTGGGTTGTTCACCAAAGGGTCAATGATTCAAACCTAGAAACCACTTTAGAGAAGAGGATGAGGCTGTCTGCTCCCATAGGATTTACAATCTCAGGAATCCCACGGAGCATTTTACTATCTCCCGCAGGTCCGTACTACCACTTGTCCATCATTTTGTCCTACTGTGGTGGCTTGCATATTGCTGAGATGCTGGTTACTATGTCACTGGTATTTCAAATGCTACTAGGGTCACCCAAAGTAAATATCCTTCTGATTAATCAATTCCTTTAAAGTATCAAAGATCAAAAACTAAAGTGTCCCTGACACAACAGTAGTCTCACTTGTGTCATATCCAAGTGAAAGTAGGACATTGAATAAGGAAGACAGTAGAAGAAAGGATGCATCTAAATTGTGCATCGAAAATACCAAGGGCTGCTTAAAGGACAAACCAATCTGTATTGAAAGAAGTCAGGCCAGAGTGCTCATTAGAAGCAAGACTGGCAAGACTTTGTCTTATATGCTTTGGAATTATTGTCAAGAGAGACCAGTTCCGGGAGAAGGACATCATGTATGTGTGGTAAAGTGGAGAGATGGCAAATAAGGGGAAGGCCACAGATGAGATAGATTGACATGGTGGCTACAACCATGGGCTCAGGCACAGGAACAGTTATGAGGACAGCGCAGGGCCACGCAATGTTTTCTTATGCTGTTCACTATGGGTCAAAGCCAACTTGATGACACCTGACAGCACTACAGGTCACTAGGAGCTAGAATGGGCCCTTTGGCAATAGAGTATTGACAGGATAGAACTCATGAAGAAGTCATGGTGGCACAAAGATTAAACACTCATCCACTCCTCATACATGGCGACTTCAAACCCACCAAATGCCTCCTCAGATGAAAGACCCACAATCTGCTTTTGTAAAGATTTCATGCGAGAAAACCCTACGAAGCACCATGACTTGGAACAGACTTGAAAGCATTCAACCATGGCTAATGACATTTCATGCGCTTGTTGGGCATTTGAATAGCTTGCGGGGTGACCTCTCTGTTGAAGTCCTTTGTCCATGTTTGATTGTCCATGTTTTGCTGCCAACTCAAGATGTTTCAAGGGCTGGTTTTTAAAAACTAGATTGTCATATCTTTCTCCCCAGGTATACCAGGGTAAACTCAAACTTCCAAACTTTGGGTAAGCAGCCCAGGACATTGCACCATTCAGAGGCTCCTTTAAATGTCTGCTTCTCGTGTGAACAGGATAGTCTGTGTATCTGTGTAGATTGTCAGCCATGAATTGGAGAGTGCACAGTGCAATGCCATTTGCCTTTGGTCTAAGTAGCTGCTTGGCATTGCCACATTCCCCCGAAGATTGCACCACAAAAGGCTTAGCTAAGGGCTAATTGCCATGGGTGAGAAATCATGTTTTTTTTCATGCAGCCATGATTGAATAAACATTGAGTGCTGATATACCCATGTGTAATTGACACTCCATTTAAAATGATGTCTTTCTGATAGCCCAGCTCTCACATAGAAAAGGATGATTGAAAAAGGCTTGTAATCAAAGAAGACATGGGCAAAATCCCAAGAGGCTTAATCTTTTTCTCAGTCTATTTGATGGATTGAACCCATGAAAAACAAACAAATAAAAAAGCTTCAATAGTCTCAAATTACTCAGAAAGCATGATGAGCATGAGTTTTCTTGTAGTCAATAATTTCACAGCTTTTTATCACATCAAAGATCTTGCATCTAAGTATAGCTAGTATCTGTCTCTCCGAACCCCAAAACACTTTTCTACAGAATTAAAGCCCTTACCATATGTATAATTTCTGACAGGGATGGAGTACCCAATATTCAAATATATATATTGTTTACTGGGCACAAAGTCCCTACTCTACAGCATATTTTCTTTACGGAGCAGCATGATGATGATCAGGAAAGAATTTGCAGAAAATATTTGTTATCTCTTAAGACCTGTAAACAGTAGAACCCCAAGAGATTGAAAAAGTCCACATTATGTTTATTCCACTGCTCACAAGGCCGTCTCTATCCTCTGGTTTAGGATAGTCTACTACCAGTATTTTCCAGCAGAGATGTTGTGACAGTTTTCAGCCTTTTAAATCACAAAGACAACTAACTACTCAGCACATTTTTCTACATGAAATACTGGTTTCTTTTATTATGAAATTCCATTTTCTTCAGGCTTTTTTAAAAAAGAAAAGAACCTTAGATTTCTTTCCCATCTGTTTCTACGAAAGGAGGCAGCATTTTTATTATCATAATGGCTGACTGCAAGTATAGGGAAAGAAGTTGGGGCCTCCAAATTCCACTTGCTTTTGCAGAGTTAAGCTTTGCGTGGCAACCTGTCTTCAATGTCTTGCTTCCCCTCTGTTTGTGCTCACATAAAAGAATAGAACTAGGAGCAGTGATTTAGTGCTTCAGAGAGTAACAGACACTGACAGTCTGGATCAGACGACAGGAACTGTCCAACTCTGGCCAATCTTGGGCTGTGACATTACACAGGCAAAATTAGTCCAGACATGTGCAAAATCAAATATGGTCACATTTGTATTTATAGAGCTAAGCATTAGGCTGTGATTATCCTGTGATTCAATGATCCCTGCAAGAATTCCCGAATGAGAGCTCACTGTCAGGATGTTGAACCAGTTCATTCTAGTTCCACTCAGCACTGAGAATTTGCATTTCCATTCCAGATAAATTGACTCAAAACTACCTTTTTAACAAGATCTACAGATAATGTATGCATAAGAATCATCTGGGGGGAGGAGGTCCTTTTAAGGTGCAGATCCTGATTCAATATACTTGGTGTGGGAAGGCAAATTATCAGCAGGGACTGAACCAAAATAAATCCATTCAAACCCCTACCCCCTGCCTGTGTTTACGTGAGTTAAATGCTGGTCTGCAAAGCCCAAGTCTGGTAGTTCGAAGCAAGCACTAGCTGCCCCTCTGGAGAACAATGATCCTACCTCCTCCTGTGGAGACTTACAGCCTCCGAGACCCACCAGAGCACATTGATGGCAACCTTTAGAATCGCTCTGATTTGGACTCAATCAATGGTGGTGGTTTGGTTAGATTTCAGTATTGTTTATGCTGCTCATGATGGAAACTTGTTTCACATGGTCTCCGCACAGTCCACATCAACATTCCTTGGGGTGCTGATTATAACAGCGAGTCTTTTGTCCCACCCTGATGCGTGCTAAATCAGAACCTCTGGGTGAGCGGGACTTGAGAATCTGGACTTTTCACAAGAACCTCCATGGCTCTTACACATACCGACGTTTGTGAAGCATGATGTCATTCCCTAAGTTCTGATCCAGGATCTGTTGCGTAAACCTCAGATCCTGATCCAGGGTTTCTTCCCTCATCCCGTAGGGCCTGATCCAGGGTCTCTTTCCTCAATAATTCCTGTTACAGGACTTGATGGCAGTACACAAAGGATATAGCTCCTACCAATTCTAGACTCAAAGCCCTCTAGGTTCACTGGTACTACTCACCCTAACAGTACCATGCCAAAACACAACCAAAATGTGGGCAGAGGAAGCTCTACTGTGCAGATTTCTTTGTTGGGCTTCCGAGGTAAGGATTTCTTACAGACCCGGGGAAACAAATGCTTGATACTTACAGCATCCTTTCACAGAAAGGAGAGGTTGCTGACCCTCAAGATTTATATAGTAAAAAAAAATTCCCCAAATGTAGGAACAGGATGGTTACATATATGTAACAAGAATAATATTTGCATATATTAATAACAAGAGAATGGAGAGCAATAAATAAGAGATTAGTTGCACAGGTACAACCAGCACCGTAGCAACAACATGCTGGGTAATGAAGCATGAAAACCAGTTGGTAAACACTGAGAGCTGCTTCAAAAATCCCTCTAAAGAGGCCCATGGAACTTTTCCTGGTTGATCACTATCAAAAAACTTCTCCTTAAATCATCTTTGCACTTACACTAAGACCAAAGCATTGACACTTCAAATGTTTTAGTGGTCCTCTGTTTCAAACCCTAGATGTTTTTATTCTAGGGGAAAATATTAGGCCTCCTTGGTATCGTATCTTACTCTCCTGAGTCCTACTTCAATTTTCGCTATGATCCTTTTACAATTTTATCTGATCATTCTAATTTTATAACTCAATGGAAGCTCAGAGATAGTATAAAAAAAAAGGCATATAGCTAACAGAGGAGAAGGCTGAGCCTTAGCAGGTTAGATTAAAAAAAAAAAAAAGAAGACGGTTAGACTCCTATAAGGTCAAGGATACATTGACTTGTCTAAATATTTGATGTTCTTCATCATTCTTACATACCATACCCATTCATTTGTATTTTAAGGCCTTATAATACACACCTAGGTTATATCCTCTTAAAGTTTAAATTTTTTCCATGTTGAATGAAGCCTTTTCATACCATTTTCTTTTGGTAGAGTCTAGCAAGACTTGCTTTTCTAATAATTTAGCTTGATTCTTATCCGAGGCACTCTGCCAACATCATATCACTTAATCTTATAAAGAGAAGAGATAAAACCTGAGTCTCAAAGAGGTGAGGAAAATTGTCTGAGGCTGCTGATCTAATAAATGATAGCATGAAGATCCACACGGGTCTATCCAACTCTGTTGTTTCTGCCTTTGTCACTCTGTTGTGTATATTGGAATGAAAATGTAAGGGGTGTATCAGAGCTGACATTCTAAGGTCTGTGAAAAGCTGCAGTCTGAGGTGGGCATCCTAACTACATTTTGTGTATTGACATAGCTCATATATGCCATATATGAATTCTTTCTGGTCAATAAACCAACAAGGTGGCTATGATTGTTGTTAGGGTGAATTCAATCAGTTCTGACCCAACCAACCTTATGCACAGCAGAAGGAAACACTCCCCGGTCCTGAGCCATCCTCATTCATTGTCACGGCCATGCTGTCAATCCAGCTCCATGAGGGTCATTTTCATTTTCCCTCCCCCCCCACTTTACCAAACATGACGACCTTTTCCAAGGCCTTGTCTCTCCTGACAACACGTCCAAAGCCTGTAAGACCAAGTATAAAGGTCCTTGCCTTTAAGAAGTACTCTGGCCATACTCTTCCAAGGCAGATCAGTGTGTCCTTTAGCATTCCCTGGTATATTCATATTCTTCTGCAGCAACAGAATTCAAATGCATTGATTCTTCTTCCATTATCCCTAGTCATTGTCCAACTTTCACATGCATATGAGGCAACTGAAAATATCCTAGCTTGGGGGAGGTACACTTTAGTCCTCAAAGTCGCATCCTTGTTTTTCAGGACTCTAAAGAGGTCTTGTGCAGGAAGACCTGATGCAAAGTGTCTTTTGATCTCTTGACTGCTGCTCCCATGAGCATTGATTGAGGATCTTAGCAAGACCAAAAAACCTTGACTTCAACCTTTTCCCCATTTGGTCTAGTTGTGAAGATATTGGGCTTCTTAACCTTGAGCGATAATTCAAACTGTTGTCTCAACTAACCTGTGAATGCAATAGTTCAAAGACTTTGTCTGTTTCCATGATAGCATTTATTAGAACTTCAGTTGTTTCAGATACTATTTTTCAGTAGAGTCATTTCATTGACACTTATTTCCTGCTATAACCTAAGATGATAGAGACTTTTTTCTATAACGCTCATTATGGCAATTCAAGTATCTAGCATAGTGCTTAGGACTTGAAAAAGATGTAATAAACATAAATAAATAAATATACAAAGGAGCTTGAAAACATTGTAGAAAACAGAATTTATAAGATAGGATGTTTCCACAAACTTTTGGAGCCCCTGTGTTAGGCACGATTCTTCAGAGCAGTGGTACTCAAACTTCCTAATGCCATGATCCTTTAATATAGTTCATCATGTTGTGGTGACCCCCCCCACCATAAAATTATTTTCATTGCTACTTCATAACTGCAATTTTGCTACTGTTATGAATTGGGCAACCCCTGTGAAAGGGATGTTCAACCCTCAAAGGGATCGAGACCCACAGGCTGAGAACCAGTGCTCTAGAGAAACAAAAGCAGGCACTTGATAGATAGATAGATAGATAGATAGATAGATAGATAGATAGATTGATAGATTAATTGATTTATAAAATGAGAAAGTATATAATGGCTAATTAGTTCACCCAGCAGTACAGAAGGCTCAATTCATCTCCCGTTTGTGGAATACTTAATATAATGAAGGTCCTTCAACCCATTGAGGCTAGTGGTCCAAGATCAAGGAAGCAGAAACCAGAGTCTACCCTCAGGCAAAACAGGCAGGAGGAGGAAGCAATGGTTAATAATATTGGGAGCTTAGCAAATCAGGCCCCAATGGTAACTCAAACTCAAGTGATTTGCACATAGCAAAGTACACACAAGCAGTGCAGCAAAGCAGGTCTCAAAGGAGCTTCAAGCTCTAGCCACACAATCCAAAGGCTGGCTCAGCCCACAGGTAGTGCAGCATGTGGTCAAGCAGTAGCACCTTGTTCTGATAACCAGGGAGGAAGAGAGATATGGAATGTTGGTCATGGAGAGTCTTTATCTTGGTTGTCCTTCAATCAAGCTGCAACCTCATTAAATTCTGCCCACATGTTCCTATGTCCTAGTGGGCAAATTAACCCAACTACCACACCCCCTTTTATGCCTATTATTAATCCAAACCAAATCCAATGCATGGAACTGAGCCTACATGTCTTGTGCCACATGAGACAGCCATGTTAGCTCTGCAAAGTCGTCATCAGGTCTCTCCGCCTTGATTTCTCCACCTACAGAAGCTGAGAGGTCAAATGGTCACTCACAAGTCCTTTCGTAGCTAGGGGTAAGCATGTTAACAAATTCTGGTGCACATGAATTAATCAGGAAACTGTAAAGATTAGGAGTGGGAAACTTCTAATAAAGTTATTTTCACACAGAAGCCTGGTTTGTGATCTTTGAGTTTTTATGAAGGATACAAGGAGTCTTAGGTTTTACACAGGCACCCTCAGGGCACTTCACACCCACATGTGGAAACCCGAGGCCAGAGAAACCCTCAACCTGGCTGAGGAGCAGCAGGAAAAGAGGATACCCTGAACTGAGTGGAAGCTGCAGGGAGAGAGCCAGAATGAAAAATGTCTGGCTTTTCAGAAAAATATCTGGCTCCCAGTTGGGAGGCTTGGTCAATGATACTGGTTAACCCCACTAGCTGAAGTAAGCCCATCAGGCCTGGATGGGTCCCACCCAGAGTGTAACCCTTCCTGAATGGGAGATTGAATGTAAGCATGCCCTCGAGCCTTAAGTAACTGGGGTAGGGAGGCTTAGGCATGTAGAGGGACTACCCTAACTTCTGTCTCTAGCTACCTAACACTATTACTTTTCTGATCAAATTGGGGAGAAAGTATGTGGTTCTTCTTCCTACTGTGTTCTACATGTAGGGATGATCATTAGACCTGGAGCAGTTAGCATATGATTCCAAAGAAAAGACCATAAAAATGGCAGAGGAACTTGCTCTCTTGAATGACTGGATCAGTGTCAAGAACTGCCTACCTACAGCTGTTTGATTATATGAGAAAGATAAATTTAATTTGTTTAAACCACATTTGTTCAGTTTTCTGCTAAGTAGAGCTTGAACATAGTTCTATAAAATACACCAAAATAGGAAGGGGCGGGGGGACAGAGAGTAATTAAGTTATACTGCACAGACACATTTTTCCATTTATTTACAACTCATCTAATTGAATAAGGAAGGCAACACCTATAGGAAGAATATTCTGAAGGACCCATGGTGACGTAATGGTTAAGCTGCTATCCAAAAGATTAGTGGTTTAAATCCTCTAGAACAGTGGTTCTCAATCTGTGCGTTGTGACCCCTTTGGGGGTTGAACAATCCTTTTTCAGGGGTTGCCCAATTCATAACAGTGGCAAAATTACAGTTACGAAGTAGCAATGAAAATAATTTTATGGTTGGGAGATCACCACAACATGAGGAACTAAATTAAAGCATCATGGTATTAGGAAGGCTGAGAACCATTGTTCTGGAGGCTCTTTGGGAAGAAAAACCTGGTGGTCTACTCCTATAATGGTTATGTCATAAGAGTGGTGTAGCAAAATGTGGTGAAGAAAGTAGATGGTGCCCAGCTATCAATTAGACCAGCATCTGGAATTTTAAAGACTTTATTCAAACAAGCAGCCATCTAAGAGAGAAGTCAACTCGGTCCACAGAAAAGCAAACCAGCTTGTGTGATCCAAAAAGGACAATTACAAAATTTGAATATGGCAAAGAGAAAAGGAGCATAGTTGAAATTATAAACACCCTATTGGTAGAAGTCTACGGAGGACAGTAGGAAACCAAATCCCATTTGCAGAGTTAGACTGAGCCCCTGGAAATCTGCTCCAACCAAAGAAGAGTCTCAAACAACCTTACTATCAGGCATTGACCACGGTCATCTTGAATACCCCGGATCGAATCCAAGAGTTGACCAGGTGACCGCTCTAGAGACATAAGCTTAATTTGTACTGGGGGCAAATATTTCTTAGTTGTTCCATGACAGAATTCGCGTCCCTGGCTTTTTGCATGTTGACGGGGTTCTTCTTGTTATTCATTATTTGTATTTTTCTTTTACTAATATGATCTAATCCTTTCCATGTTAGTGCAATTTGTTTTTTGTTGCTTTCTGTTGGGTATCCCAGCTGAGAAGCACAGGAGGAATGGATGCATAATTACAATAACTAATTCATGGGATTATAAGTAATGAAGTGAAAGGTGACCGATAGGGAGGGAAAGGGGATCTTGGGAGTAAATAAAGAAGGCCGGAGTGGGGAGGGAGTCCTAGAACTGATTGTGATTGTACAACTCATTGTTTAAGTCATTGGTTCTCATCCTTCCTAATGCTGTGACCCTTTAATATAGTTCCTCATGTTATGGTGACTCCCAACCATAAAATTATTTTCCTATCTACTTCATAATTATAATTTTTCTAGTTATGAATTTTCATATAAATATCTGATATGCAGGATGTATTTCCATTTTACAAATTGAACATAATTAAATCATAGTGATAAATCACAAAACAATATGTAATTATGTATTTTGAAATATTTATTTCTAATCACAAATAAATGAAATTTTTTTTTTGCTTTTTGGGGGGCATCACTGCCCTCTGGTGGTGGTGGGAGCTACCCAGCCTTGTTCCTGAGAGCTGCTGCTGGATTTGAACTGCCAAGCCAGTGGGCCACAGTCCTGCACTCAACCACTACTCCACTGGGGCTCAGCCCAAATAAATGAAATTTTGTCTTGAAGTATATGTAGTATGCTTCAAACAGGGTACTTGTATGTGGGTGTATCTGCATCTCTATACATCCAATCTGGAGATGTATGGAGGAGCGGTGTCTCAGTTCCTAAGACCATTGGAAATATATATTTTTCTATGGTCTTAAGTGACCACTGTGACAGGGTATTTTGACGCCCCGAAATGGTCATGATGCACAGGTTGAGAACCATTGGTTTAAGCAGTTTAACCATGGGGTGGAATGAGGAAATATTTTATGATTGATATGGTGGTGATTGTACAATTCTCCTTTTTATGATTGAACAGTTGAACTATTCAGTAGTATGATATGGAAATTATGTGCCAATAAAACTGTTGGGGGGGGGGATTGCATCCTAGGAAACGCTGAGGGAGAGTTCTGCTCTGTACTGTAGGACAGGAAAGCTATGGACAAGGGGCAGATTGGTAAATTGAAGTCAGAAAGTCAGAATCCCAGACTACATATGGCTTTAGAGCTCACAGGAAGAACCTTGAGTTTCATTCTAAATCTTCTGAAAAGACACTGGAAAATTTGAACACGTGCCATGACTCCACTCTTCAAAACACATTGGCTGATATAGGTTTAAAGAGAGTAAGAATGGAAGCAAGGAATTGGGTTAATATCTAATGGAAATAGTCTGATATGACAAGATGGTGAATGGGACCAGGGTTTGGCAATAGAACATAGTTTGGGGGTCGATTTTGAATGTAGAGTCAATATGGTTTGCTGAGAGCTCTTCAAAGGAAATGAGAGAGTTTTAAAAATTGACCCCAGATTTGTGGTTTGAGAAACTAGGCAGAAAAAAAAATGTTGTTTATAATACTGGAAAGCATTGTAAGAAGCCAAAGTTTGCAGAGGGGAAAGAAAATCTGCTGCTTTTTAGACAATGTGAGTTAGAATTCCTTTTTTATTCTGATGTCTCTATTAGTTTTAAAACACTGATCTATGGTTAATTTATCATATAATTCAGTAGTTAATCATATAAAAATGGTTGTACAGTCAACACCGCAATCCATTTTCAAATATTTGTTTTCTTCTCACAAAGTGAAATTGACTCCATCTTTCCCTCCTCCCCTTTCCATTCCCCCAGGCAAGCATCAATTTATCTACCATCTTCCTTAACCCATCATGGTTTCCCTACTGCTGGATCGACTAGAGAAACCAAATCCAATGACACTCAACTCTGTGTAAGAAAGCAATTTATATAAAAAGTAGTTATATATCAAGAAAACATCCCAGTGCAATCCAGACCAAGTCTATAAGTCCAACACCAGTCCATAAGTCTGATAGTATTCCATAAATTCTTCAGATGCATACAGTCACAAGCAATGGTGCAGAATGCAAGTTCACAGACTGATGGGTGTGAAACCATGATGTTGCAGGCATCACTGGTCTCACAGCAACCAGGATTAGTCATCAGGAAGGTGAGCGCAGAAAGAGAAGGGGTAGGGAGTTATTCCCAGGACCTTCCTTATGAGAAGGTCATGCCTGCAAGGAGTTGTCATCAGGCTGTGACCTTACCAACAGGCTAAACTCCACTCCTACACTTTTATATATCTTCAAGTTGACATGATATTATGTAACTACCACACCTATACAAATAAACATAAAAATTGGACTGAGCCCCAGTGGCATAGTGGTTGAGTGTGGGACTGCAGCCCACTGGGTTGGTGTTTCAAATCCAGGAGCAAGGCTTGGCCTTCTACTCCCACGAGAGGGCAGGGATGCCCACCCCCCCAAAGAAACCTATAAAATTCAAGGGAAACTTCCCCCTCCCCCAAGGACTCAGCAATGATATATAAGACAGGTGAAGATGTCAATTGAAGACAAAGCAAAGAATACTAGAATTTTACAATAAATTCACATTGGTGCCAAAGGAAAATCAAATTACAAGGTGTTATACGGTCCATTAGAAATGCAGCTGCTAGAATCCACTTTCAATGTTTTTTTCTCTGATATTGAGGCTGTTAAAGTTCCAAGCCTGTGTGCATCAGAGATTCACGAGGGCTCTATCCACGCAGAGAGCCTGAAAATGGATTTGGCGCTATCATTTTCATTTATAGTTTTCCAAAAACCTACTGCACTGGTCCTCTTCTCTCCCTCAGAATTTGATCTTATTATTGGCAATCCTTAAACACAAGCTGTTTTACTTCTTCTGTGTGAACTTAGCACCTAGATATCTGTTTGTATTGAGACAAACTGTTGATATCCTAGATGCTATTTTTCAAGAAAGCTGGAACTATGTGAGTACTTCACCATACTTTTCTATGGCACTATATCTTTAGCAAACTCCTCATGAGAGTGAATTTCAGGAAGGGCCAAGTCAAACGAACTAATTGTTCATATAATAAAACTATGATCAAGTGAGAGCTCGAAATCCATTCATATACCTATTATTTCTATATGTCCTCAGTTCCCTTCTGAAGATATCATTGTCATTTTATTATAGGATATCATAGATCTTCCCCATGAAGTTTAAGGAAGCTCTAGTAATAATAACATTTCAATCAAGGATAAAGCACTGTTGATCAAAGAATAGATCTCCTACATGTAGAATTTTTCTTAATCAGACTCTAATACATGAATTGTTAACCTGTGTATGTTCAAAATGTGGGAGACCAGCAGTTACACAGACTGTGAGGGTTGGAGATATGGCAATCCTTTTGTAACATTAATTTGTGATGGCAGAACCATCCCTGGAAGACTACTAATACATGCCAAACAAAGCAAGAGAGAGCATGAAGACAGTGAATATATGTTGGTCTTGGACCGTCATTTATTGGATACCTTGAGAGCAATAGGTTTGAACCCACCCAAATTTCAACAACCACCAATTCCTTACTCTTAGGATAGCAATCATCTGCTTCTTCTTCAACTAGGGCATGGATCGGCAAGTTTTTGAAACAGAAGAGACAATCTTGTCCCCCATACAATTTAAAAATTATTGGAGAACCATATATAATTTTTTTGCAAACAAGTGAAATCACCATTATCCCAAAAAATCATTTAATTTTTTTTTCAATTTTACTCCAGAGTCACATTTTACCAAGCCCTGCACTTGGGCACTTCAACCTAAAGTTCAAGGAAGTATTTCCATTCTTTGATTCTATTGTAAGTGACTTTAAGGTAAAGCCCACTTTACATAGTGGGGATTTCACTTCAGGTCCTTCTGGTGTGGGCTATGAAGGGTGTTGTCTATCTCAGAAAGACAATTTAATGTTTTATTCATCTATAGCATATTCCTTGGGTCACCAGGGCTTAGGTGGGGACTTGGGTGAAAAACGCTCAGATAGGAACTTAATACGGGGCACATTTTCCCCTTGGGGTCTCTTAAGCTCAGTGTTTTTTACCTATGACTGGCTTCCCCTCTCAGGCAACCTACCCTCAGAAGTGAAATTATCCCTTCCAATATATACATGATCCCACTCTCCTCTTGATCTAGTATTCCATGATAATCCACTAATTATAAAAAATCCAATAAAGAGTAATACAAGTTATTATGAATAACAGGATTGTCTGTGAATTTGAAGTGACCTAAGGACACTGCTTTATGACCCAAACTAGTCTTCTTCTCTTCAACTATCCCAATACATAGGAAACTGATGCCTTCTGTACTGACCCACCTCTCTTTAAATGGTTTTTAAGGTGCGCTAATGTGGGGGCAATATATAGATTATGAGAACACTGTAACTACAGTGCCACATTGCTTGAGGGATGAGAAAGTTAAATTTCTAAGTGGACTTACAGTAGGACATTCATCACACAAGGGGGCTTCAAACAGTTGGTGGGGAAATTCCGCGATCTTTTTCCCCCACTCCCAATTCAACTATATTTTCATTTATCTGTCCATAAATTTTGCAGCCCCCTTGTATGTGTCTGTGCTTCACAGGAGATGCCAGGGCTGAAGAGGTAACTTTTGGTGTCATTGCGTATAGCCGACACTTAAAGCCAGGATCGGATGAGATCAACAACCTTAGAGGGCATTGAAGAGAGAGAGGAAGATCAAAGAACTGAGTCCTGGTGCACTCCAAGGTTGGGCGTAGGGGTGAAGAGGACAGATCAACAAAGGAGACGGAGAAGAAGCAGGATTTGAGGTGGGAGGAAAAGCAGATTGTGTTACCACAGAAACCAAGTGAAGGGAGCGCTTCGAGTGGAGCAGAGTGACTATAGCAGCCACTGTTGTTCACACCCACAATCTCTCTGCTCTCAAAAGGAGAGAAGCCACAAAATAAAACAGTAGACATTGGAAAGAGGGCAGAACTACCAATTGGCTGAGATTATGAAGACATTATAAGCATAAGGTGAACATTAATGCCAATAAATTTGAAAACTTTAACAAAATGCATAAATTTCAAAATTGTAAATTACTAAAAATAAAGCAAAAATAGAAAGCTTTTCGATTCCTATAATTATATAATTGTAATCATTAGTTCAAATCTTCCCTCACAAACAAGGCAAACATAAAAGCCCAGATGGCTTAACAGATGAGGGCTATCAAACTTTTAACTACCAGATAATTTCAAACTTCTTAAAGTTTTCCAGGGAACTGAACAAAAGGAACTATTCCTCAACCCATTCTATGAAGCCAGTAAGTCCTTTTTCTTGAAATCAAGCAAGAATAATATTAACAAGAAAAACTAAAAACTCATTTTCCTTATGAAACACTGACATGCAAAAATTTGAATGAAATATTGATTTATTAGCAAATTAAAAATTCACATCCATTAGAAAAAAGATAAAATGCCTTGGCAAAGTTTGTTTTACTGCAGGAAAGCAATAGTAGGCTTACATTTTTAAAAATCTATCTAAATGTTTGCAATTCTGTATATTAATGTATCAAAATAGAAAAGCACAGCATCATCTCAGTAAATGCAGAAAATTATTTCATTCAATTCTACAGATGGAATTTGAAAAGTAGTCTGAGCAAGTTAAGACAGAAACTTCCTAAACAATAAAAGGATCACCTACATTTTTTGTGATATGAAACCCAGAATTGATGAACCTAGCAGAAAAAAGGGTTTGGAGGGAGGAAGTTACAGTGTGTGCGTGGAGCGGGGGGAGGCTATAACAGGGAGATGATGTCAAGGAGTCTCTGTAGAAAAAGAATGATTGGAAACTGATTGTGGTAGCAATTGTGCAGTTCTACTTGACATGACTGAAATATGGAATGATATGTCATATGTATTAAATCCCAACTAATGCAAAAATCAGCACAAAAATCTTCAGCAATCTTCTTAATTGACTATTCAAAGTGGCACACACTTTCTTTTAATGTACTGACTTTCATACACATTTTATACTCCTCATCCTCTTTGCTTAAAAAGAATACTTTCATATGTGAATAAAACAGAAATTTGATGTTAGTAGAACCATCCAGTTGCATCAAAACTAAACATTCCAATATAGCTTGATCAATCAATCAGTTTGACCAGGAGTGGAATATTTAATGACATCTGACTCATGGGTAAAGTTTGGGTATGAGGGATTTTCTAGTCTCTGTTTAGGAACTATTTGAATGTGTTAGTTTGGATTGTCTTTGCTTCTTTTTAAAAACATCTTCACACCTTTTCTGTTTTGTTTTTTTCAAAGATTTGATGTTGTACTAAGCTCCTGCTTAACAAAGCTATTCCTTAGAAATCGTTATTAGACTATCCATCAATGGCTGAGAGAAACCAGCCTTTGATGATAAGACAAAGGCTCCCACGCAAACTGATAATCAGCACATTTCTTAGAGGACTTATTCTGTGATTTCATAGAAACACTCTCATAAGTGAAAGTTATTCATTGTTTCAAACTCTTAGAAATACTTCTTTAACTGATGCCAAAGCTTCTGCAAACCAGGAGAATTAAATATAGAGTGTGGCTCCCTGTGATGACTTTAAGTCTTCAATGAACTTTCTGTCCATTTCATGACCTAGAGTTCTTTAACATTCATTGTGAGATACAGGTGGTTCCATTAGAGAATTCTCACTTTCCATTTTGGAGGCCAGACTTTGATTTAATGCAAACCCACTTCTCACACAGTCACCCACCCTTCTTCTGTTGGTGTATGATTTGGGTGTCATTATGATGCTAAACAGATTTCAGCTGAGCTTCCAGACAAAGAAAACAAGCAAACTCAAGGCCATCAAGTCCATTTTGAAGCATGGTGATCCTATATGACAGGAAAGAATGTCCCCTGTGGTTTCCCAACACTAACTTTATGAAAATTGAGTGGCTCATCTTTTCCCTGCAAAGTGTCTGGTAGTTTCAAAATGTTAACCTGTGGTTAGCAGCCCAACTAGCAATCCACCATGCTCCCAAGGCTCCCTTTCTAAGGCAGACTGAAAAATCCCTGTTAATAAACCTCTAAGTCAATGAAACCATATGGACTCAAATAATTGAATTCCACAACTGATCCTGGGGTTGGTAAAGGTACCGTTTTGACTCCTTGTGTGTGGGATTTCCATGAGCAGAAGCTGTCTTCATGGTAATGAACAACAACATAATATTCATTGTTGTTGAAAATCATGACAAGTCATAGCCAAATTTTTATCAATACTCACAGTTGTACAGTCTGCTTATTTCTTTAATCTTCCAAAGCCTAGACAAGAATAAAAGGGGATTGTTCTTGTTGTATTATTACACAAGTATGCTCTCTAATCAGATTTGTGTATTAACTTCCTAGGGAGGCTGTAAGCCACTTAAATTAAAAGACTACACTGCTTTCCTGGATGTCTCCAGACACAGAAAACAAAACAACAAAAAGTCCTGGAAGGTTGTTGTCTGGACTTAACAAATCTATTTCTTAGCTTTAGACAGGCAAGAAGGAGTCCTGGCAGTATAGTAGTTAAAGCCTTCAGGAGTGAACTGAACCACCAGAAATTTGAACCCACCATCCTTTCAGAGAAGAATTATTTGACAATCTGCTCCCATAGAGGTTGCCAATTCAAAAATCTAATAAGGATTCTGTCCTGTAGGGTCACTATGAATTGGAATCACCTGGAAGGCAATATGTCTAAGGCACACTGGGAAGTAAAGTGAGAATAAGTTTTGTGACAATGAGGCAGAAGGTTTGAGCACACGAATTGCCTATCTCTCTGCAGGAGTGAAACCAGTAGGCAGGCATCAGATACTTAGCTGAGTACTTAGATAGAGTTGAATAAGAAGTACAGCATGAGGGCGTATGGAATACCTTTCCAAAACATCTCCTTCTTGTCATACAGTGTCTGTAACGTACTGGAAGCATGATTTTAACTTCCTAACCCTCCAATTTTCTTGGTGCTACCCAAATCACATAACACTAGCCTACGTGACCCTTGACCCCATCCCACAACTATTACCTTCTCCTCTGCACAAAAATAAACAGGAAGCTGAGAGGGAGGAGAACTTGGGAAAATATTTTTAAATACAAATTTCAAATATTTTCAGATTCACAACCAATTCGTCTCGGTGCTATTGTGAAGTGATGTACTGTCTTATCTTGGTCCCACATAATTAAAATCAATAACAAATTTTATTGGTCCCAAATTAAGGTCTCCTAGGAGCAGCATCATTATTTGACCTGAACAATGAATGTGTGTATAGTTCATCAAAGACTTTGACTGGGTCTGGGATAATTTGTACTTTATTTGGAAATAGAAATAAAGACCACAAGAGACCCAAAAGCAAGCAGGGAATTTGGAGAACTTTAAGAGAGATAGATGATAGATAGATATAAATAGATGATAGATAGATATAGGTAGATGATAGATAGATAGATAGATAGATAGATAGATAGATAGATAGATAGATAGATAGATAGATGATAGATAGAAATGAAAGGTAAGGCTTCAGGTATGCTCAAATTTGGGAAAACAGAGGAAGGTAGAAACAGACTAACCTGAAGCAGGAAGCATCCATTGTGGTGGGTTATTATTGCTAATTCTTATTGAACAGGCCTCCAACTAATGAACGTGAACAGACATGTTACTCATTTCTACCTACTACCATCACCATGATGGACTATAGGTTGACAATTGTTATCCATAGAGTTATTACTGATTTTAATAAGAACATTCTTCCTAGTTTCTCTTCATCTGGAAACCTCAATTGACACGTGGCTGGTGCCTACAAAGGACGTGCATAGCCTGGGTTCCACATATGGATGGTGAAGGTTTGGCCACTAGATTATCATTGCTTCCATATGATCAGTTAAGGGAGCATATCTTACTTTTTCTGATTGTTACTAAGTTGAAAATAGAAGTGACAACAAGGAAAGCTGTCATTATGGATTAAGTCCTGCCCATTTGGGCAAATTGCTGCAGATTCTGTGTTTTAGAATGTTTTCTACAGCTTGTATTGATACTCATGAGTTCTATTGATACTCATGGCCTAACCTCTGGATCTTCAGGCTCACATCAATTGTGACTTTTTTCATAGAATCCATTTTCTGTTTTTATGAAGCATAAAACAGTGTAATATATTAATAGCTGCAAGATAGCTTCTCCCAATTATATACAAACCTAAAGGATATAGAGAAGTTGGCGATGTGATATACCCTTTTCTTTTGCATTCTGTAAAGATTAATGTATGAAGACCCAGGTGGTCATTCGCTTTACCTTTATATGACAAGATTTCAACAAATTCAAAGAAAAATAGTACCATTTTTTATTCATTTTTCCACAAAATTTTTGAAGCAACCCCTCTATAGCAAATATCAAGAAAGAAGCTGGCCCATCATTTCTCACAAAGGTACAAAGTGGATCCAGCAGAATAGAGAGAACAATTGCTTGAATCAAGAGACTTACTTTCTAAACCTAATTCCAGTATTTATGAAGTGGATCATTTGTGGCATGGTCCTACTCTCTCTGGGCATACTTGATTCCAGATCTGAATCAACTAGATGAGAAATTGTGATGCAGAAATAACTATTTCAGAGTACAATTCAAAGTCAATAGAATGCATGCATGTATTGACCTGAAAAAAAATGTCATATATTGTACGATGTGAGGAGGAGGAGTAGAAAGTAGGCTATAGAATAATGTGTATGTTGCTATTTCAGTTTTGTATCAAAAGGGGGAGAATCCAGGTTGGAAGAAAGGAAGGAATAACAGACCATTTGAATGATCACACACAAAGCCTGCACCCACCAGATTGTTAGGTGGTATTCCCATTGAGTTGGAGCAGGGGAAGGAAAATCGGGACAGATTGTAACTTTGGCTTGCACTTTGTGAGAGGAAAAATAAAACACATACAACCAAACAATACAGAAGCATATTGCTGTTGCTAGGTGCTACTTAGTGACCCTACATAGTGACACCATGGACAACAGAATAAATGTCTTTTGCTGCTATTCTTGTTCTTGTTGCTATTTTTAACTTTCTAAAACATGAATACACTATTTTCTCCAGCTTGTGTTCCACTTTCACAATGCACTGGCCATGATCAGGGTCTATAGGATCTGACCACATGCTTTATTTATATGACCATCCTACGTACCACTTCAGAAGCAAACTTCCCAAATAATGGCATGTGAATGATAGCAATTTTCCTGAGCAACATTCAAGGGTAGCTTTCTAACCTAATTTATTAAGATGTCATTGAGGTGTGTCATCCTTGGACCCCACGTGTATTCACCTAACAATTACTCTGAAGATTCTATAAAGCTGCTATTCACTTTGCCCAATTATCTTGCACGGCACTCCTTCTTGAGAATGTTCCATTATATCCTTAATACTAATTTCTCTTTATTTAACCTCTCTCCCATCCGTTTATACATTTCATAAACATTAACGAAACATGGGAGATGTTCATGAAGAAACTTAAGGTGCAAAATCTAGCGAAGACAACTAAACTAATTATCACCACTCCCACGATTAGCATTTTAGTATGTGGTCATGCCCTCATTTACAGATTTCCCTTGACATATTCATTGACAAATTTTAGGATGGACTATTAGGACTTTTTCTATGCTTTAAAACAAAAACAAACAAACAAAAGCTTACAATAGCTTGAAAATTGTCCTGTCATCTCATTTTCTCCAAAGTATGATTTCCATGAATGCATCATAGCAGGTTAGTGATCACTGAGTCAGTCCAACACAGAGTCACAACCCAATGTAAAACAATAAAGCACTATCAGGTCCCAAGTCATCTTCAGGATCATTCGTATGTTTAAGTCTTCTGTGGTAGCCACTGTGTATTTTGAGTACATTCCAACCTATAATGATGTTCTGTGTAATCTGTAAGATTTTCATTGGTACTTTTTTTTTAATTAATCATTTTATTGGGGGAATCTTACAAATCTTGTAACAATCCATCATTCAATAGTATTAACCACATTTGTATATATGTTGCCATCAACATTTCCAAAACAATTTCTTTCTACTTGAGCCCTTGGCATCAATTCTCCTTTTGTCCCCCCTCCCTGCCCCACTTTGCACCCTCATGAATCCTTGATCAGTTATATATATATATTTGTTATTTAAAGACTACAGTAAATATTCTTGAATATATTTCTAATATAACTTAAAGTTAAAGTCTGAAAAAGCAGAATTACAAAATTATAAAAATAAAATATTTAAGAGTTTCCAAAAAAGAATGACAACTTATCTTCTTGGAATTCTGTGCAATTAAATTGCCACCAGCAGCAAATATGTACTATTCCTTACACCTTCATCATTTTTTCTCCAATATTTCCTCCAGACCTTCATTAAAATTCATTAATTCATGAATGACTAGCTTCTCTGCAGTCTGAGTGTAGGCTTCTCTTTCCTCTCACGTATTTCCACTCCACCTCACTATTTATATGAATATGGTGGTTTTGTCTAATATATTTGTTCAATAATCTTTTCTCATCAAGTTATCATTTTTTCTGTAATTGGGCTAGAAAGGTAGGATCATGTTTTCATATTTTATATGCTACTTAATTCTAATAGGTTCCATTTCCCTTCCATCTCTAATAACAAGCAATAATAGATGGTAGACTTATTCTCCTTGAGACTACTTTTCAATGGATATTTTCAAAAAGCTATCTGTCTGTCTGAGTCCTAGTGACATAGTGGTTGTGTGTGGGACTGTGGCCCACAGGGTTGATGGTTCAAATCCAGCAGCAGCTCTCCAGGAGCAAGGCTGGACTTCCTACTCCCATCAGAGGGCAGTGATGCCATAAAAAAAGCTATCTGTCCAAGCATCTAGTAAAATGTAGTCATAAACATAATTATCACTGAATGGCACATTGTAAATTAACCCCAGGAACATTTTAGCTATCTTTCTAAGTTATGTTCCATATGCATATCCCCTTGCTAAAATTAAAGCTAAACTGAACACAAAGTAATGTGATAAATTCTAGATTTGTGTCTACCACCATACCACCCTGAACGCACCCGATCTCATCTAAATTCTAGATTTGTGTACAATATTTCCTTAAGAAGACTATTGGGTGGTGCAGTGGGTTGAATGCTAAGCTGCTAAATGAAATGTTTGCTGTTAGAGTGCACCGAACAGTTATCCGGTAGAAAACCCTGGCGATCTGCCACCATAAACATTGTTGTTAGGTGCCTTGGGGTCTGTGGCAGTCATGTGCTTATGTTAATTTTATGATTAAAATGTAGGGGTGGAGTCTAGCCTGTTAATCTGGAGATAGCCATTGAGCAGCCAATAAGGCCTCTATGTGGGCATGGCTTTCTCCTGAGACTTCTGGGAAATCTCGCGATATTTCCCTCGTGAAGATGAGAAGCTATATTCCCCAGTTGTTGGAAGTTAGAGGGACGATGAATCACGGACAAGGCAAGCTGGCAGCGTTAGAGTAGCTGGAGGAGCCTGCAGAGAGACCACACAGCTTTGCTTTGATGGAGCCAGACCTCTGAAGCTGGGGTGGCCAGATGGAGACCTCTGCCAACGATGAGTTGCTTCTGCTGTTGATGGACCCTGAGCCCTGGAGGCAGGGGTCCCCTGCCAGTGCCGGGATTCTGCACCCACTGTCCTGTGACTTCATGAGTCGGAAGAAGACTTTATAGACTGATTTCGGGCATATGAGTTAATATCGAACATATGACTTTGGACTGGACTGGGCTGGGATGCTTTCTTCATGTCCCATTCCTTTTGTATATAAACCCTTTCCTTATATCTATATGTGTGTCTTTGAAATTTGTTCCTCTAGTCTACCCAGACTAACATAGGGTCTGTTCTGACTCATGATAACACTCTATACCCTAAAATGAAACACTGTCCTGTCCTGCACCATTCTCACAATTGCTATGTTTGAGTCTGTTGCTCTGTGGTACCAATCTATCTTGTCAGGGATCTTCCTCCTTTTCACCAACTCTTTACTTTTACAGGGACTGGTCTCTCCTGCTAACGTAGTCAACATAGAGTGTGTAAGCAAAGTCCTTCCATTCTTACTTCAAAGAAATATGCTGTCTTTACACCTTCCAAGATTGATTTATTTGCCTTTCTGGCAATCCACGGTGCTTACAATATTATTTGCCAACAGTATAATTTAAAAGCATTCATTCTTCTTCCATCTTCCTCATTCATTCTGCAGCTTCCTCATGCCTATAAAGAGAATTAAAATGTTGTGGCTTCCGTCAGAGGAATCTTGGTCCCAATTTAAAATCTTTGCTCTTCGGTTCTTCCAAGCGATCTGGTGCAGTAGACTCACGCGATGCAGTAAGTATATCATTTGATGCTTGACTGTTGCTGCTTCTATAAAACACAAATAAAATGAAATCCTTGGCAACTTAAATTTTTCTCCATTTATCATAATGTCACTTATTGGTCTAATTGTGAGAATTTTTCTTTCTTTTTCACTGATTGTAATCTAAACTGAGACTGTAGTCTTTGAGCTTTATCAGTAAATGCTTCAAATTTACTTCACTTTCAGCAAAGATAGTTGTGTCATCTGCATATCAGACTTGTTAATGAACCTTTTCCCAATTCTTCCTCATACAGTCTTCTTAGATTGTTTACTCATCATAAAGATTTAGTAACACACACCTTTCCTGATTTTTTTTTTTTTGTGGGCATCACTGCCTCTGGTAGTCATGGGCGCTACCCAGCCACTGCTGGATTTGAACCGCCAAGCCTGCAGGCTGCAGTTCCGCACTCAACCACTTATGCCACCGGGGCTCAGCCAACCTTTCCTAATTTTTAAGCATACAATGTCCCCTTTTCCTGTTCAACAACCATCTCTTGGTCAATTACAGGTTTCAGTTTTCATATGACAGAGTTAACTGTTTTTTATTTTCAATTGTTTACAATGCTATTCATAGTTTATTATGATCCACACAGTTTTTTAATGTCAATAAAACACAAATTGAGATTTTTCTAGTGTTGTCTGCTTTTAGCCATATTGTCAGCAATGATGACCTTCATTCCATGTCCTTTTCTAAATCCAGCTTGATTTTCTGAGATGTACTCCTTGTTGATGTACTGCTGCAATCAATTTTTTAAATTATCCTCAGCAAAATTTACTTGCATGTAATATGAATCAATCATTAAATCATTTCTGCATCCCATTGGGTAATCTTTCATTGAAATGGTTATAAATATGATCTAGTCTTAGTCACGTCTTTCAAAATTTCTATTTAGACTAATGAATGCTTCCAGTAATGTGTCTATTTTTTTAAAAAAAGCATTTCTGTTGGTATTTCATCAATTCCTAGAAGTTTATTTTTTAGGAATGCTTTCAGTGCAGCTTGAACTTCTTCCTTCAGCACCATTGACTCGTTTTATATACGACTTCTTGAAATAATTGAATGCTATCCAATTCTTTTTAGAACAATGAGTTTGTATAATCTTCAGACTAAGATTTCTCTGACCCAAGTACCTTTTGATACTTTTTATTCAATATCTTGTTCCTGGAATCCTTCAGTGCTACAATGAAGGCTTGATTTTTTTTTTCTTCAGTTCGTTTTTGCTGGAGCTATGCTGTGTTCTTTCATTTTTGGCATTCTAACCCCAGATCCTTGCACATTTCATTATAAGGCATTACTTTGTCTTCTCTAGTGGCCTTTTGACATTTAGAGATTTTCTATCTAACTCGGTAACAGATAATGAAGTAATCATGAATAATGGAGTAATCATTATTTCTCTCATCTGTTTCAGCTACTCTACATTCAAGGACAAAGTTCAGAGTCTCTTCTGACATCTCTTTTGATCTTTAATTTTCTGCTTTTTAAATGAACTGTGTTCATGGTGCTCTTGGTGTTATCCCCCAACTCATCTGTTCCTTATTTATTCGTGATCAATGTGTTAAATTTGCTCTAGAGATAGTGTGTAAATTCAGAAGGGACATAATCAATGACATATTTAGGCTCTTGTGGACTTACTTTCATTGTCTTCAAGCTCAACCTGAAGATACATATGAGCAATTGATGGCCTGTGCCATAGTCAGCCCTTTGTTTGTTTATTTGTTTGTTTGTGGGGGTGGGAGGAGGGTGGCTAATGATATTGAGCTTTTTCCATGGTCTCTTTCTCCAGATGTCATCAATTCTATTCCTGTGTATTCCATGTGGTGAGACCCACGTATATAGTTGTCGTTTCTATTGGTGAAAAAGATATTTGCCCTGCAGAGACCTTTGGTCTTACAAAGTTCTATTAATACAGTCTTCAACTCCATTGTTTTTTGTTTTGTTTTATAAGCTTTTTGGATAACATATTTGATGAATTTCAGTTGAATAAGTAGAAGAATTCTTCAGTGTTTTTCATCATTGACTTTGGTGGGTCAATTTGAATATTAGCTTTAGTAACTTGTCTTTCTTATAAGTGTCTACATATTATCCTGTCATGGAGCATATTTACTTGTGATAAATACATATGGAAATGTTATTTTTGACCATAATTGAGAGGCTGTTCCTCTTAAGTTTGTCATTCCCAGTGGAGTAAGACACATAATTATCTGATTCAAAATGGCCAACACCAGTCCATCAGATTTCAACAATGCCTGGGACTGAGAGCCTTGTGGGGTCTGTTTCATTTTTGAGCACATTCAAGTTTCCTAGTTTATACTTCAGAATTCCTCTTTCCAAGTGTTAATTGATGCTCTCCACTGTTTCTTCTTATTTTAATTTGTGCCTTATCAGTAAGTACATGCCTCATCCGTTCATGCCATTAAGGGAAATTCTCATTTGAAGAAGGTACTCTTGCCCAGTCATACTTTGAGCCCCTTCTAACATGAGGAATGTATCTGCTGACACCACACTAGACTAGGCTCTGCAGTTATTGATCAGGTTTTCAGTGGTAAATTTTTCAGAAATGGGCTTTCACTTGTTCTTCTTGCTCGGTTTTTAGCTTGGAGCCTCCTCTGAAACCAGCTCAGCATAGGTAAAACTGCCCCAGTATTTGAAATTCTAGTGGCACAGTTTCCAGAATGAGAGCAACGTGTGAGCCACTACAGCATGACAAACGTACAACATAAACATTATAGCACAGAAGCACCTATGGGTCAGTTCTTCTCTGTTACATAGGGCCACGATGAATCAGAATTGATTTTACGGCAACCAATAATATTTTTATAACAGAAAATGCTTTCATGAAATGTACAAGCTTCCAAAACATTCTCCCTTCTCCATTTTAAGCAACCAAATAAAACACCATCTTAAGCTAATTTTTTTTTCTGTTTAACATTGAGAAACATTTGACTCTTGTCTCCTTGCTCTTGTTTGATAAGAATTTCTTCTGGTGACATCAAAAGAAGAAAAATCTCTGCTCACTCAGACAGAAAATGCAAAAGGTAAAATACCAAAGAAGTTACCCAAGAGGTGATTGAGTTTGGTATTATAAATGCCATGTTATTTTTTTAAATCATGAGGACAGGAAAACCCAGATCTGACGGTGAGGATTATTAATGACTGTGTTTAGGGAAAGAGCTGCTCAGAGAATGGTTCTGTCCTGAAATATGCCTGCAGCACAGATCCCTGCTGGGGTGTGAGGTGTCTGTATTCTGTAGACCTACAATCCTAGATCAACTATTTAATTTGAACAAACTGGATGTTTCCTTAACTAGGTCTTAGTAACCTTTCTCCATAACTACTTTGAATATTTGGAACCCCTTGGTGGGGCTAACAGAATGCTCTAGGCTGCAGGTGAGAAGGATGGACAGTCCAATTCATTGAGAAGTAACTTGAAAAAAAAAAGAAGCTATATCTGAAAAGTCAAACATGATATACTCTGTAGAGCCCTGTTCTACTCTGATAAATATAGTTTCTTCAAATGTTGGTTTAACTTATCAGCAACTGGATCTTGATTAGATGCTTAAAGTTAAATTAAGCTGAGGTAAAATGAAACCTGTATTTTAAAGTTTATTTACACTAGCAAATTCCAGTTTTCATCAAATTATTAACTTCATTTTGGTCATTCTAATATGATACCCTGTTGATATAAGTAGTGTATCCCTCTCTTCTCTCTTTTGTTAAGAGTACTGACATAAGGAGCCCTGGTGAGATAGTGGTTACATCTTGGGCTGCTAACACCACCGAAAGGTCAGCAGTTAGAAATTGCCAGCCTCTGCTAGGGAGAAAGAAAGGGCTTTCTACTCCTGTGAAGACTTACAGTCTTGGAAAGTCACAAGGGAAGTTCTACCCTACCCCACAAGGTTGCTATCAGTCAGCATTCACCTGATGGATGTGAGTTTGGACGCATTTCATCGAAACCGTAGAACTGCCGGCCTGAGAGATTATTGTAAACTTGATTATGGTGGATCAAACCAGATTATATTATACTTGGTCAGTTGACCTACCATGAATTTGCTCTAGGTTTAAAGATTTCCTTCTTGTTCCACCCCAAACATTTCTTCTCTGGCTTTTAAAATATTGATTGTGGTCTTTTATTAATCTTTATTTTTATCTTTATATTATTATTAGGTTTCATTTTGTTTCTGTGTCTTATTGTTTCTCTTTAGATTCTCAATTTATGAAGCATAGAATGAGTGGATGCAAAGAGATAATAACTAAGATTATGGTTTATCGAGGATGAGGGGTGGGGGTGGAGAGGATGAGAAGAATTGGGGAGCAAACACTGAATGCAAGAGGGGAGAGGAAAAACTAGAAATGATTGTGATGAAGTATAAATTATTTTAAAAAGTGGCTTAATTTTGTAAGTGTGTGATATGTGAATATTATATCAAAAAAACTAATAAAATAAGCACCAAAATTTACCAAGGGTTACTGTGGATGAAAGAGCAAAGGTTTTTGCCAGAGGGCAGTGAGTTTATGCTAATGATGGTGGAATAATTTGGGAAAGTATAACAGTAATGGTACTGGTTTATATACATGGAGGTTGATGAATATGAGAATGTTGTGTTGCTATATTTATGACACAATTAAAAGTGATAATTGCACTAATAACTAAGAGTACAGGAAAGAAGAAAATGTTCTAAAATTGATTGTGACAGTGATTGAATAATTCTCCTTGATATGATTGTACTATTGGATTGTATGCTATATGAAATGTCAATAAAACTGTTTAATAAAAAAAACTAAAAGCACTACCAGTCTGTTGGCTATTTTGTCCAAATTTAATGCATTTTTGTTTTTTAATTGAAGGCTTTATTGAACCTGTACCATTCTCATAACCATCCCTCTATGATGACGGTAATTGTTCAAATCACTGTGAAAGTGTCTTCTTTTTGGCGACCAAATCTTTACCAAACATGATGTCCTTCTTCAGGGACTTGTAACACCTAAGCTGAAATTGATTGGTACCCTGTGATAATGTGTTCAAAAGATTTTGATGAAGTTTCAGAAACCTCACTTCTAAGGGGCATTTTGACTGTATTTCTCTTGTCTGATAGTTCACGGTATACTTAATATCTTTCATCAAACCATAATTCAAGGCGTCAATTGTTCTTTAGGCTTTCTTTATTATTGCCCAACTTTCAGATACAAATGAAACTATTGAAAATATCATGGCTTAGGCATACCTTAGTCTTCAATGTGACTTATTCCCTCTCCTCTACCTCAGCTCTGATTTTTATTATTTCTTTCCTTTTGTTATTAGTAGGATTGTTCTGTTGACTCTGCTCTAATTGGTGTAAGTTTTGTGCCAGCTTATCAACCACAACTCTCTCTTCTTTTTTCACGGGTTCATTTATCAGTCTTCCTTTGATCAATGCCTTTGCTGTGTCCATAAGTATTTGGTATGCTGTATTTTCATTCTCATTGGTTTCTAGAAACTTCCTGATTCATCTCCAATCTGGCCCAATACCCACTCCTTTTGCAATAAAGAATTATTCATCCTTCAATTGTGTGCCCTTGTTTTCTTCACTGCCCTTCCATTGATTTCCAGCCTTATGACACAGTGATAAGAGAGAGATGCCTGTGTAATCTCTATGTGACTGAATTTACTCAAGTTCGAATTGTGTCCCAGCACGTGGTCTATTTTTGAGTATGTGCCATGTGGGCTTGAAAAGAGTGATTTTTTTTTTTTTGCATTTGGATGGAAAGCTCTGAAAATATCTATCAGGTCAAATTCAGTTATGCTGCTTCAATCTGCAGCCTCCTTGTATTTCTTTCCCAGTGATCTCTTATTCAGACAGAGGTATATTCAAGTCACCACCTATAATTGCAGAGAGAGAGGAGAGGAAAGGAAGGGAAGGGAAAGGAAAAGAAAAAGAGGAGAAAAAGAAAGAAGGGGAAAACACAGCTGTGCTCAATAAGATTGACTGTGATGGAAAAGAGAGAAGGAAAAAATTAAGAATAAGAGATAGCTCATCCCTGATTTACTGAATGTGGGACCAGAAGGGTTTAAAACCTGCCCCATGTGGCAGGTTGGTGTGCCCTTTTTGTGCAGGGTTCAAGTGGGCACAATTGCACTAGTTGGAGAGGCTGAACAGGACTTTTTCAGCAGCGCAGAACACTCTAGAGGGCTGTCAGAACTGCCTTGTGCGGTGTGCAACACTCCCACAGAGGGCAGGCTGGAGTTCCCCCTGCTCTTTGGGTTGAGTTGCCCTAAGTGGTACATAGTGGCCCAGAAGCCAGCAGTGGTGCATGATAGGAAATAGAGGGAAAGAAGAGAAAAAAAGCCAGAAAAAGAGAAAAATATAAGCCTGGACCTGTTGACCAACTATGGTGGGAAAGATAGAAGGGTGAAGAACAAAGAGAAAAGAAGGGGTGATAAGTCAGGAGATAACTGAGTCTTGATTGCCTGACCATGGGGCTGGAGGCGTTCCAACTCTGCCTCCAGGTAGTGGGGTGCTGTGCCCATAGATGCTGGGTGGGGTTTGCCTCAAAGGCCAGGTCACAGCAGAGGTCAGGTGGCAGTTCTCACAGTGGTGTTGGCTGTCGGAGTTCACTGGTATAGCTGTCTTCCTTATGCTGCAGTGGGAGGTGGGGGGTGAAGGTGGGAGAAGGGTATTTCCCAGGACCTCACCAGCTGTGTGTAGGATCACTGAGAGGAGACCTGAGCTTGTTGCCCTAGCTTGATTGCTGATACCCTAATAGCTTAGAGGGCTTCCCCCTTTCCCCCACCTCCACCACCATCAGCTGGAATTGAATTAAATTAAATCGGCTCTCTGCATCTGGGCTCTGGATTGTGCTCAGTGAAAAACTGAAATTGAAGCTTGTGCCTGAGAGTGTTTGTTGTGTTAAAAGCTTCCAGGCACTGTGGCCAACTTTAAATTCAGGTCGGATATTCTCAGGGGCAAATTTTGACTCTTCAGGATTTGCTTTAATTTTCCTCTTTTTCAACTTGCATGTGACTATGAGCAATTAGCGGTCTGGTCTGCAGTCAGCTCCTGGCCTTGTTCTGACATATGATACTAAGTTTCTTTATTGTCTCTTTTCATAGATGTAGTCAATTTGATTCCTGTGAAGTCCACGTGTGTAGTTTTCATTTCTGCTGTTGAAAAATGGTATTTTCATTGAGTAAGTCACATCATTGGGCTTGCAAAACTCTTTGCTGTGCTCTGAAGTCATTTTTTTAATCACCAAAGCCTTATATCACAACTGCTGATCTTTCTTCATTTCAAATAGTTCATTCTAAGCATCAGTAATTATCAATGCACCTTGATTGCATATTTAATCAATGTCAGATTATAAGAGTTGGTAAAAATATTCAATTTTCTTATCTTTGCATTAGGAATTGCTGCATAAATTTGAATAGCAATCATATTAGCTCATCTTAGCTATAGGCAAATGAATGGTCTTACGAACTATGTTGTACTTCAGGATCGATTTAGAAAGGTTCTTATCAAGGATGAATGTAATGCTGTTCTTCTTCAGTTTATTATTCTTAGCAAAGTAGATTATATTAAATTATTAATAGTGTAATTAAAATGGCCATTACCCAACTATGCCAGCTCACACTGGTGGTGCTGTTGTGTAGGCACTGAATTGCTAACCCACGGGTGGTTGATGGTTCAAATGCACCAGCTACTCTGTGCGAGAAAAATGAGATTGTGTTGCTAAGCAACCCTATATAAAATCACTGTATATCCAATAACCATAGAATACCCTCATATCTTCCATTTCATAAATTATGTCCATACCACAGATAATAAATACAGAGTCACACAGCTGAAGGGAATAGACATATAACTGAAAGTTGAATACTCTCCTGTGTGTGTTGTATAATGCCTCATGACAACTTCATCACATCCATTTGGCACTTACTTTTTCTCATACTTCTAATTAAATCATATGCAAACACAAGTTTAATGTTTCACCAAATTTCTTGGTTTTTTTTCTGTGAAAACATTGAAAAGATTCTCAGTTAGAATTTTGGAATGATCTCAGATAACCATTTTATACAAATATGCGTTTTATATAGCACACATTATATAATTGATCATTTACAAATTATTCCTCCTAGCTTATCTCCCATCTCTTACCAATATTTCTGTACCATGTTCACTAAATATAGTGTAGACTCATCATATGTTGTCCATATTTAGAACTTTTCTCCTGTTTGGCCATCTAATCTCAGTAAAACATCAGAGCAGTTCTGCCTACCTGCTTATCAGATAAGCCATAGTTATGTTGCTCAAGTCAAGCATCAGATCAGTCCTGTCCAATTTCATTCTACAAGCCAGAGATATGTTGATCTTTAGCCAAGTGTACTTGGAGCAGTGATAAGGTCTGTAGGACATGAATTGAGACTGCTCTGTGAGCCTAGAAAATAGCATCATTATGCTGCTATCTCTGACTTCACATTATTTTTGATCAATAATCTGAGATGCAAAGCAACATTTTTCATGACTACTAGATAGTGCTTCTTTCCTGGAAGAAATTGAGGAGTTACTATTTTATCAGGAATTGTTCCTTCTCAGAAATTCCAGCTAACATTGATCATTTATAGATGAAAGTAGAGAGAAGTAGAAGGCCAAGGAAAGAGGACTTGTTTATTGCTCAAAGTGTGAACAGAGGGGCAACTAAGAAGGGCAGATTTTTTTTAAATTGTGAGGCCTTGCAAAACATCTAATGTTAGAAACATGTGTGTATAATTTTTGACTGTGCATTATCAGCCAAGTTTGACTGTAGGCACACAGTGATTCTGACTTCAAAATATGGTTTTTGTTAAGTGTTGTCAAGCTGATTCCTATTCATAGACTCCCATGTACAGCAGAATTAAGAACTGTTGGGATATGGTAGGGCTTATTAACTATGTGCTGCAATAATAAAGTGAATTATCACTGAACAATATACCCTTTATGATGGTTTTGTTTACATATAACTGGAAATTTCAACTTAGTTGTCATAGATGATAAGGAAAATGTACTATGTTGTGTCACAAGAAGCCAAAATGAACTAGCCCTATTGTGTGCCTTTGCATTGATTCTGACTCACATCAGAACAGAATAGAATGGCCTTATAGAGTTTCTTATGCTGTGATCTTTATGAAAGTGGATTACTAGATTGTGGGTCCAGCACACAGGGAAGCGAGGGCTACAGATTAAAATTCAATCGTGCACACAGACTCCAGAGACTGGTTCGACTGTGCCCATTTAACTTTATTACAGCTTTTGCAAGACTTGTATAGGCTTCATTGACCAAACAGATCATCCTTCCTGGTTTCCAAATATATGGTTTACAGCATGAAAAATGATTACCTCACACTGTAGGCTATGTAAATAAGGTGTTATCGGCTGAGTTATGTAAATGAGGTATAGCTGGCTGAGCCACCCAACCAAATGTCTAACAAGACTATTGCATCCTATCACATTACAGGATTTTACCATCCAATCATTACAGGATCTTAGCTGATACTAAGGAGAAGCAGAAAGTATTCTGATAGACTGTGTCTCAGAGGTTTAAAGTGGAAGGATATCAGGTGAGCTGGCCTGGAGTCTTATTGCAAGCACAGGTTGCAGCTACCTAAGAGTGTGGACACCCAGTGGCTTCAAGACCGACCCAGGAGACGTAGCAACATCCTGAGCTTTCTATCCCTTTCCCCCAGATCCACAGGGCCTACCAAGAATGCCCCCACACTAGATCTGTTTTCCTCCAGATCTGCTAGTGAGTTCAAATGGCTAACCTTTCATTAAACCTTTGATTATTAACTTGCTGCTTTGGTCATTCGATCTAGGCCAATCGCATGGTCTTGGGTAGATCTGTGGTAGAAAAAGGTGCATGGAGCTAATGGAAATTCCATCGGAAAGAATGAGAGTGTAGATATCTGGCATCATACAAACAGGCTGTACCATTCATGGCAAAGAATCATGTTTAAAATGCAGTTTTTGGCATATTAATTGCTCCTGGGTAGAGTTAGAATATTTGCTGTACATACTGCATTCTACCAGATCTAGGAAGTAAAATAGAATAAGCTTCAGTAATCCATGGTAGACATATTTCTGGGATTGAGCTTCAAAAAAATGAGAGAGTGTTCCTAAGTAGCATAGTGAGATGGTCAAGACCTTTGTACTATCCACCATAGTTTAGTTACACAAATAGCCTTCATTCCATTATGACCAGCAATAGCAACAGCGAATGGAGTCTGAGTGGAGTCTTCCCCATGGAAGATCTTTAGATACCTCTAACCCAGATTCGGGCCTATAAAACTAAACTCTCATTGTCATAGTCCTCTTCAACTCACCAAAGCCCTATGAGACAAAATAAAACTGCCTCATAGGATTTCCAAAAGCAGATTTCCACACCTTTCTCCCACAGAGGAGCAGATGAATTTGACTACCAACCTGTAGTTCAATCTCTGAGTGCTTTAATCACTACACCACCAGGGGTCATAGTGCTAGAAGAGGTGATATTGGTAATTGCAGAGGAATCCATTTGTTCTGGGGAGCAAATCTTGAATTTGCCTACAGAAATAAGATGAGAGCATAGAGAACTGACCTGAATAGGGTGGGGTTAGAGTTCTAAGAATTCTAGGGGGGGCAGGGGAATGAAAGCCAACCTCATTGTCACTGACTCGTAGCAATCCTAGAGGACAAGTACCTCTATGAGTTTCTTAGACTCTGAACACTTTGTGGGTGTAGGAACCCTATCCTTCTTCCACAAAATTGCTGTTGGTTTCAAATTGCAGACCATGTGGCTCAGAGTCCAATAATGGGAAAGATGACTCCTAAGATGAATGAATAGTCTTGCAAAATTCCACTTAAATCACATTTTAACTTCAATATACTTTTTAAACAACATTATTCTTAATGTGCATACAAATTAACCCAAATCACATAAATTACAGATATAGGTTTATACATAGTGGGAATTAATCATTTCCTGTAGCGCAGGAATAGGTTTTTTGCTGTTCTTAGTTTCCAGGGTCTACATCAAGGTTGTAAACTTTCAAAAGCAAATTGCTAAATCTGCCATCCAAGATGTCTTTGGGTGGGCTTGAACTGCCAACTTTTTGGCTAGCACCAAAAGATTCAGTCTAAATTAATCCATGTTGGTCCTTATTTAAGAAAAGGCAACTTAATTTTAAAAGCTATGTAGGCTATTTCACCTGTATCAGACTCCTGTGACCTCTACATATAAAATCATCTTCCAAGTTCTGAGGGTAGCCCTCTATTCCAGTGTTCATGGCTGCTCTTCCCCCTTTGCCTCAGAACCATCAGTGCCCTTGTTGTGTGTGTCGTACAGTTTTTTCCCTGTGTGAGCCTTTGTGATGTCTTCTTTCACTTATCGTACTTGTGCTAGAATGAGCTTCTTCAAGGGCTCATCACAATCATACTCGCATCCTCCAAATTCTCGCAAAAGAGAGGGAGATGTACTCTGAATTTTGAGAAAAGGATTTTATCTCAATAATTAGTATTTTCCTCAATATATTTTTCCATAATCCCAGTTTAATTCCCCTGGCACCAAAGCTGACAATTTAGGTGTAGTATGATGGAGAGGAAAGCTTGACTGTTTAAAAAGACTTCAAATATGCTTCTCACAGTGTGACTGAGACAGGACACTGGGGGGGGGGGTGTCTCCAGAGAAAGGTATTCCATATTCCACACAGAACAATTACGGTGCTTCCTGTGGGTTATACAGCTCTCTGGGGGATGCTGGGACAATCCAGGGAGTTGGGCGGTAGAGGGCTGGGGGAAGTGGGTTGTAAAAGCAGAGACATATACTTTATCCTGGATTATGAACCATAGTCCAAATGTTTTTAATGGCCAAGGCATTTTTTTTTTGGGTGGGCATGACTGCCTCTGGTGGTCGTGGGCGCTACCGCCAAGTCCGCAGGCTACAGTTCCACATTCAACTACTTAAGCCACCGGGGCTCAGCTCGGGATTTTATTTTTATGAAATGATAGGAAAAATAAGTGTGAAACTCCCCAGGACCTGTGGCAAATGGCAAGTCAGAATCAGCAGCAAGGGACAGAGCCCCAGAAGCTAAAGCCAGGGTCTGAGAAAAGCCGAGGTTTGCTTCCACAGATCTTGCCGCTCACTCAAGCTCGTGCTTCTCCCATCTCCCCAGTAAGAGCATCACTTTTACAGCTCAAAGTCTATGGCAGTCTGTATGTAATATTGAGGTGTTACGTCCTGATTATGCTAGCAATGCCGAATCAGGTGGTGGCTTCGGCTAGTTTGAAATGTTTGAAATGTAGTTACCCCAGCCTAAGAAAACTTTGGCACCATTTATTATGTCATTTGTTCATTCATTGGATTTATTAAGCAAACTATATTCTAAACCATATGTGCATGGAGACCCCAGACAGAACAAATAGACTAAATATTTTAAGTAGCCAAACTTTATTTACCTCATTTAATATCTTCTATCCCTTTGTCCAAGAAACAAACAAATGTCTCAGAAGAAATGTAGTCAGGATATCCCTTAGAAGCATCAATTTGATGGTAGAGTTTGTTTTGCTTGTTTTAGTAGTATTTGTGAAGACTAACTCCATAGTCTTATATTTCTCTTCCAGTTGTTACTGGATATTTAATGCATCCACCCTCAATACAATTCCTTTATCCTGTGATCATCTTTTTGTCTGCCTCTTTGTGGTAGCTAAATAATCTGGCATCATTTTGAGAGGATTCCAAGCGAAGGGGTGGTCTGTCCTGTCAATCAAGTTATAATAATAAGGCCTCTGTGAGGACGTGGTTTTCTCCTGAGAACACTGGGAACGCCTTTATTTCCTCCTTGGAGTTGGGAGACTCACTTCTCTCTCTCACCTTACTTCCTTGGGGACTTTCTACCCACAATGCTGGCTTCCTATGAGGCATTACCTGAGGAGAAGCCACATGAGCCTACCTTGATGCAGCCCTGGGAATAGGAAGAGTCTCATGGAGACACCTGCCAGCTCAGAGATGCTTCTACTTCCAATGACTTTGCTTGCAGCCACTGGCCTGTGCTCTTCCTGCATTCAGCATCATTGCACGTGTTTTGTGAGTCTGAAGAGGACTTCATAGATTGGTATTGGATATATGGGCTAATATCGGACTTAGGGACTTGATGTGGACTAGACTGGGGTGTTTTCTCAATATTCCACTGCTCTTGTATATAAAACTCTTTCTTATACATGTTTGAGTGTCTATGGAATTTTTTCCCAGTCTACCTGGGCTAACACATCCTTTATCTCTTTTTATTAATGTCTGCTCTTTAGTAATCTGACAGTTACATATTTATGTCTTTGTGGAAAAGTTAGAAAGTCATCCTTTCTCACAACATCACACTTCTACAAACCAAAGACATTGTGGTGGTCATGTACTTATGCCAATTTCATGATTGAGATGTAGGGGTGGACTCTAGCCTATGAATCTGGAGATAGCCAATGAGGCTTCTGTGTGGGCATTGCTTTCTCCTGAGAATTCTGGGAAGTCTCGTTGTTTTTCCCAATTGGAGAAGAGAGATTTGACTCTTGGTCTCCGAGATGATGAACTACTGACAAGATGGAACTGGAGGAGCCAGAGGAGAAGCCATATGGCCTTACCCTGATGGAGCCAGACCTCTGAAGCTGGAGAAGTCATGTGGAGACCCCTGCCAGTGCTGAGTTGCTTCTACCATTACTAGATGCTGTTGATGGACCCTGAGTCCTGGAAGCAAAGAGCCATGGGGAGACCCCTGATAGTGTCAGATGCTTCGACTGCATGTACTTCGTGAGTCAGAAGGAGATTTTATAGACTAGTGTCAGACATATGGGTTAATGTTGGATTTATGACTTTGGAGTGGACTGGGCTGGGATGCTTTCTCAATGTTCCATTCCTCTTGTATATAAACCTTTCCCCTATGTCCATATGCATGTCTATGAATTTGTTTCTCTAGTCTACCCAGACTAACACAGACATCTTGTGATTTTCCCCAAGTTTACAAAATTAAAAAGGCTGTGTCAGCATATACCTAGGGACACCTCAAATCTCAAAAATGAACATAAGTTTCACCCGCACTGGAACTTTAGAGCACTTACCCAGACCAAACTGAGCCTTATCTTTAGTTCTGATGTTGTCTTTCTTGATAAATCATTTCTCCTACATTATATAAATCGATTTTATGCCAAATAATTTGTTTCTATTAGGAACATAAAGTATGTTCATGTGTTAAGTAATTTAAGCATGATAATTTTATTATACCATCTTTTATTAAAATAGATTATATTTCTAAAAATAATCTCATTAATTATTTTATTAGATTACTTGGAAGCAGCATTATCATTTCCTACTGTCTTCTCCTTTGAAATGTATAAGTTAGTGATGTTTGTTATGTTTCACTTCTGAAAAGTGTCACTTCATGACATCCCCCAAGGATCCCACTATAAGCATCAATTCAAATTCAGCTGGGCTATCAGCCAAGAATTGTTTGACATTTTATTACTTTTTCTCTGAAGACCCAAATCTAGCTACTTCTAGAAGATGTAATTCTAATAATTAAATTCAACTGACGTTTTCCAAGAATTCACTGTCATTTTAAAATGGCCGCATATTCTGGGATCCTCTTAGACTGAGTAGAAGGAACCTCAAAAAAAATACAATGAACCTGGAAAATGGTAATAGAAGTTACTTTTATAAACCCTTACAAAAAACATTATTGATAACATTAAGACAAACAAATTAAAAGAAAACAAATCACTCTTAAGGATATTAAATTAATCCCTATCATGGAGTGGATTCCAACTCAGAGGGAGTCTTTGTAAAATGTCCATGACTGGAACTTTTTTTTAAAAAAAACATCATTTTATTGGGGGCTCATACATCATTTTTCACAATATATAAATAAGCATACTGTGTCAAGCACCCTCACATGTCCACTTCTATTATTGTTCTCCAATCGTCCATCTTTTCCCTTAAGCCCCTAGTATCGGCTTTTCCATCCCTTCCCCTCTTCCCCTGCTCTCTCTTCCCCACCAACTCTCAATACTTTATACATTGTTATTGTTCTCTCATATCTTACACTGCCTGACCTCTCCCCCAATCCACTCCTCTGATGCCTGTCCTTCAAATAGGAGCTTGTGTGTATATTCTTGCTGTTGGTTCCGTTTCTCTACCCCATCTTCTCTCCACCCTTCCAGTATCTCCACTCTAATCATTGGCCCGAAGGGGACCATCCATCCTGGATTCCCCATATCTCCAGCTCCCCTCAATGCCAGTGTGACTTCTCAGTCCATCTGGATTGGCAAGGTAGAGATGGGACCATGATGGTTGGGGGGTGGGGAGGAAAGCTTCAGGAACTAGAGGAAACTTGTATGCATCATCACTGCCTGGCTGCTCCTTGACTGGTCTGTATCCTCCCCGTGACTCCACTGTAAAGGGGCAACTAATTACCCACCAGTGGGCCTTAGGTCCTGTGTCAGGCAGGGTTCTCTTAGAGAAATAAAATTCAGGACACTAATGACTATTTTTATATATTTATATATAAAGAGAAAAGTATACAAGATAAAAAGAGAAAAAGTTAACTATAATACAATACAGGTTGCTCAGTGCAACTCACTGGAGTCCTCTGTAGAGCAATCCAGGCTATTGGTTACAGGCAGCAAACGGCAGAGCAACAGTCACCAACTATCAGCCAGATGACAGAGTCCAACAGTCCCCA
>PVJH01020110.1:0-34341 GCA_004026705.1 Nesogale talazaci | reverse complement strand
AGGGAAACGTACCAGCTTCCCTCTTCCCCTGGGGTTTGGGGTGGGCCGTTGGGGAGGCACGCAGAGAGCTCACTTTTGGAGCCAGGAGCCCAGGTCTTGGGGTGGGCGTGGGGGGCAGAGATGGTGGGGCTTATGGGGGGTCCTGCTGTGAACCCTTCCCACCTTGCGATGGGGTCCCCAGTCAGGTTGCACGCACAGACATGCCAAAGTTGGGGCTCCTGCCCAAGGCACTCCAAGCCCCACCCCAGGCGTGGCTCCCCCAGATCAGGGAAGCCCCCCTTTCTTCCCCCTCTGCTGGGGCTGCTGGGTGGAGGGGTGACACTGTACTTCTGCAGCGACAGCCTCCTCTCCTCTGGTCTCCCCCACTCTGCCATGGAGGCTTTCAAAGCGCAGCCCCCCTGTTGACCTGGTAGCGGGTTCTCTGTCTCCCTGCACCTTGGCTTTGGTCTGACTTTGCAGAGGACGGAAGGCAAGAAGAGACAGGCAGCCAAGCGTGTTACTGCCTGTCTCCATGCCGAGAGGCTGTTTCGACAGAGCCCAGGGTGCGTGTAAAAGAGCACGCGTGTAGCAGAGAGGGAACAGGCTGTACGGAGGGGGTGGTGTGGGTGCAGGTTGGGGCGGGGGAAGCATGCCTGGCCCTGCTCCTCTGTGTATGTGTGGTGGTGGTGGTGGTGCAGGTGGTGGGGGGAGGCTTGAGGGGTGGGATGGGGTGGAGGCATCAAGCTTATCTCGGTCACTGACGTGTATCTGGAAACCCAGGACAGAGAGGGGGCCCGGCAAGGGCTCACACACGGAGCCGTGGCCTGCTGCCTCCGCTTATTGGTTGGCATGCAAGCTTTTCGGCTGCCCCTCAGCTGCTCGGTATTGACAGCTGGCAGTCACTCACTTGCCTGGCAGACCATCTGATGACTGGAAGCGGTGTGGGGTGAGGGAGTGGGGGTGGTCTGACCTCCTTGGGGCTGGACGCTGGTTGTAGGTTTTTTCGACTCGCAGCGACTGAGAAAAATGGGTTCTTTTGCTGGTGACCACCTAGAACCTTGGGAAAGCAGCCACCAGCCTGGGGCCAGCAGACTATCTCCGTCTGCTTCACCGAATTCAGGTTTTGTCCTCCCACGTCTGCTGCTTCCTGGGACAGATGGGACAGCCTGGCATCCAAGGTCTGGATTAAAGGTGTTCTTGCAGAGTGATGGGCAGAGAAGCTCAGGGTCGGGACATGCCCCTGACCACTCAGGGAAGCCTCCCCCACCCCTACGGTGTGTGTCTCCTGCTTCAGCATTCTACCTCTGTCAGGTTCCTGGGTAGCAAATGACCATGAACTGGATGGTTTAAAGCAACCGACTAAGGTGTCTGCTGGGATATCTTCCCGCTAGACCAGAGGCACTATGGGAGAATCTCTTCCGTGCTTCTTCAGGTTTCTGGTGGTGCTGGCATTCCTTGGCATGGGGTTGCATTTCTCTCTGCTCTGTCTTGTCCTTGCCTGCTCTTTTGTGCCTGTAATAATCCCTCTGCCAGACTCTGATAAGGACACTTTTCATGGAATTTAGGGAGCATCCACCCAGATCATCCAGGTCAATCTTCTCAGTTCATTATACTTCATCTCGGCCACCCAGCACCTCCACCCCATCCCTTTCTGTCTCCCTAAATAAAGCTGTGTACACTGGTCCTTGAGATTCAGATACAGGCATCTCTTTCTGAGAGCCTCCATCCAACCCAGTACAATACTCAATGGTCACCAAGCTGCATCTCGTATACCTGTTGTGTGAGTCCGGGTAGACTAGAGTAACAAATTCATAGACATGCATATGCATATAAGGGAGAGGTTTATATATGAGGGATGGAACATTGAGACAGCATCCCAACCCAGTCCAGTCTAAGGTCTTAGGTCTGATACTAGCCCATATGTCTGATCACAATCTATAAGTCCTCTTCAGACTCATGAAGCACATGCAATGACACCAGGACAATCGCAGGCCAGTGGGTGCAGAGTCTTGTGTATCCAGTGGCAGCAGAAGCATCTCAGCATTGTCAGGCATCTCCCTGTGGCTTCTCCAATTTCCAGAGCTCAGGGTCTACCAGCTCCCATGTGTCTTCTCAGACACAATGTCTGCCAGGGAACTGAGTCTTGTGTCTTCAAGTATCTTCGAGGAGGAAAAATGCTGTGAGATTTCCCAGAATTCTCAGGAGAAGGCCATCCCCACATAGAGGTCTCATTGGCTAACTCCAGGTCGACAGGCTAGTCTCCACCCCTCCACTCCCAATCCTGAAATTGACATGATTATAGGACTGCCACATCTGTAGTGATAAGAAGCTCACTACCCTATAAGCTGGCTCTGTCCAAGTGAGGCTACTTATTTTATTTTATTTGGGGGGGGACATCATTGTCCTTGGTGGGAGTAGGAGGCCCAGCCTCGCTCCTGGAGAGCTGCTGCTGGATTTGAACTGCCAACCCAGTGGGCTGCAGTGCCGCACGCAACCACTATGCCACTGGGGCTCAGCCCGAGGCTACTTATTTTAAAGTTTTCACTTGGATAGAGTTGAAAATTCTACTGAGCAGGGACCTCTACCCATTGACTCAAGTTCTGGCCCTTCTATCTAAATGAATACATTCTCTGTGGTAGTTACAGAATCTGGTGTCAATTTGGGAGGATTATGGGTAAAGGGGTAGAGTCTGGCCTGTCAATCAAGATATAACCAATGAGGTCTTTGTGTGGGGATGGCCTTCTCTGAAGAATTCTGGGAACATTGGTATTTCCTTCTTAGAGGTAGGAGACACCTCTCTCTCTCTCTCTCTCTGTACTCACTCTCTGAGAGCTGCTCTACGAACAAGACACATGGAACTACCCTCGTGCCTTGAGCTGGAAAAGCCACATAGAGACCCTCGCCAGCACTGAGATGCCTTTACCGCCATTGGATCCACAAGACTTCCCACCCACTGGCCTGTGATCTTCCTGCATTTGGCGTCATTGCACATATTGCGTGAGTCTGAGGAGGACTTTATAGATTGATATTGGACATCTGGGCTAATATTGGGCTTGCGGTCTTGGTCTGGACTGGGCTGGCATGCTTTCAGATCATACACTTGTTCTTGTAGACAAAGCTCTTTCTTGGACACAGATGAGTGTCTCTGGATTTGTGTCTCTAGTTAACCCAGACTGACACATCCTCCATCCCCATCACCCCATGATGACAGAGGCATGAAAGCCGAAATGGAGAAAAGAACCTTAGAATCAGGAGAGCCTGCTTCATTGGTGGCCCTGTCTCAAGGACCCGTGCCATCGTGTCCTCGACCTTGAAGCCTGGGGGTTGCCTGTATCACTGGCTCCATGAAATGCTCTTGGGAAATATGGCATCCCCTACCCTCGTCCCCGAGAGGCCCAGTTTACCCTGGTCTATGAAAGGCCCTGAGCAGTGCCGAGTCAAGAAGCCCCCCTCCTCCAGTGTTTTCCAAACGTATGTGACAGCAGATAAGAAGGCAGCGGTGGTACTTGCTGGGGCAGTACTCTTGCCTTGAACCAGGGGGCGATGCCTGAGTGACGCGCCCATCTGTCAGCGGCGGCTCGTGTGCTGTTCGGTGGTGGAACAGGTTTTGGCAGAACGTCCCATCTAAGATAGACTAGGAGGGAAGGCCTGAGGCCCAGCTACCGGTTCAATCTGCAACTGATGATGGGGATGGTGCGGAACGGGGCAGGGTTTTGTTCTGTGATTGGTGGAGTCTATGTTGTGAGCCAGGGGCAGACTTGAAGGGTGGCAGTGAACATCAACACCGCCTGAAAACGGTTTTGTAGCACCCTGGAAGAGCCCTGTGGCAGTCACCTAGTCTGGTGTCAATTTGAGGATTAAGCGTGGGGGAGGGGTGGGGAAAGTCTAGTCTGTCAACCTGGAGATAGCCAATGAGACCTCTGGGTGGGAATTGTGGGAAATGTGGTACTTCCTTCTTGGAGGCAGGAGACACGATCTCTCCACCCACTCCCTGGGAGACGTTGCAGCTGACAAGACACATGGCAGCATGCTGATACACCCTGAGCCTGGACACTGGGGGAACCATGGTGAGAGCCCTGCCAGTGCTGAGATGCTTCTACTACCCTGGATACACAAGACTCTGCACCCACTGGCCTGCGATTGTCCTGGTGTCATTGCATGTGCTTCATGAGTCTGAAGAGGACTTATAGATTGTGATCAGACATATGGGCTAGTATCAGACTTAAGACCTTAGACTGGATGGGGCTGGGATGTCTTCTCAATGTTCAATTGCTCTTGTATATAAACCTCCTTCTTATATACACGTGTGCTTATGAATTTGTTTCTCTAGTTTACCCAGACTAACACAAACCCCCATGCTTCCTGGGGGAACACTGGGGGGCAGGAGTGTCTTGTCTCGCTCTCACCGTTAACTTAGTTCAAACTACATGGTAGAGTCCATCATCTTGGGTTCTCAGCCCCTGCCTTGTTGCCAAGATTTTTGCCGGAAGTAACAAACCATCTGCTACAGGATGAGAGTCCAGGATCTGAAGGCATAGAAACTCCTCCCCTATACCACTGGCAGCAAGGGTGAAATTCTGACTGTAGGCCTCCCCTGTCCTCCTGGTCCCCAAGCTCCCAGAGCCTCTGGCTCTGTGGAGGCCCGGGGCCTGGGGGAGGAAGCTGGGGAAGGAAGGAGCGTTTCCGTTGCTGGCTGCTCAGGACCTGGGCTCCTTCTCTAGGGATTCAGGCTACTTCTCCGCTCTCCTCCTTCAGGTAATGCTGCCTCTGCACCGAACTCTTTTGGAAGTGTGTTCTGATGATCTCATCTAAATCGCTCCTATTTTTATTGGGGGTGGGGGGGGGCCTGATCTCAGATACATTGGGGTTTGTGAGAGAGGAGAGCAAGACTACGTGGCCCTCACAAGGGCAAGACAGGACAGGTTGGAGTAAGGTCAGGGCCTGATGGTGTCCTGAGGGCAAGTGGGGAGCGCTGTCACTTGGTGTGTGGAGAAATTCCCTGGGTGGTCCAGATGGAAAGATTAGGGATTAGAGTCAGGGACTAGGTATTGGGTGCCCACGTGTCAGGAAGTAGCTGCTTTCACACGTCTTTAAAAAACAAAAACTCATGACCTCTCACTTTTTATAGGCCAAGAAACCGAGGGTCAGGGAGGTTAACTACCTGCCCAGAGTCGAACACAAAGCGAGGAATCCGAGCACACCTGCCTGCCTCTGCCTCCCACACTGCAGCTTTCACTAGGAACAAACCCCTGCATCCCGAGGGGGTAGAAAACTCACCTGCCCTCCTTGTGCCGGATCCAGTAGCCAAGGGACCCTGGAAGTCAGTCCTCCCCTTCCTCGACGCGCACCCCCCCCCCCGCCCCGCCCCGCCCCAGCCTCCAGAGATGGCCCAGCCTCTGGCACACATTGTGGCCTCCCGGGTACTGGGGTGAGGAATGTTTGTCTTCTGTTAATGAAAAGAAATGGATGTCAATAAAAAAAATAATAAATCCCCCTCCCCCCCCCCCCCGCCTACCTGGTGCAGTGAGAGGCAAGCAATACGGCTCTGGTTTGGCTCCCAGCGATGGGCTGAATTCCCTGGCTACAGTGACTGCTCGGGAGCCCACGGTTCTGTCAAGCAAGGAGGAGGGGAGGGTAGCAAGCCCACTAAGCCAAGAGAGGGGGGCCAGTCTTTCTGCTTCAAGCTCCCAGAAGTCACCCTGAGTCACGGGGCCCAGCAGACCTGCGTCCAGGTGGCACCAGGGCCCAGAGTCTGTGGAAACAGTGGCTGGTAGTTGGCATCAGGGCACTGGAGTCTGCCCCCAGCTGTGCTGTGCCTTAGGTGACCTGAGGCAAGGCTGCTTCCCTCCCTGAGCCTCAGTTTCCTCATTTGGATCAGGGTAGGGGTGGGGACTGTACCAAAAGATCTCTGAGCCCTTCCAGCTCTGTCATCAGGGGTCCCTGTAGACACTGCTCCTCCTGAAGTTCATTCATGTTCCCAATGCCAGAGCATCAGGGGAGACCCAGCTCTGGTACGTGTGTCTGTTGAGGGAGACCCAGCTCTGTGTGTGTGTGTGTGTGTGTGTGTGTGTGTGTGTGTGTTGGGGGCATCAGGAAGAGACACTGAAGCAAAGCGAGTGCTTCTTCCCCTTCCCGCCCCCCCCCCCCGACCCTAGACATTGAGGGGAGGAGCCCACAGTTCTAAGAACCTAGCCTCTTCCTCTGCGCGGTGCTTGGACTGCCGTTCCTGTCTCGGCTTCCCAGAACCCTTCCTTTCCTGCGCTCCTCTGGCCCTTGTGCAGATGGGATTTCCCAGGTGGCAGGCGATTTCCAGACACACTCTTCCATGGGAACCACCTCCCTATGAGATCAGTAAAGCAGGGGGGTGGGGGGAGGGAGGTCAGACCTTCCCAGGTGATGTCATTGAAGCTTCTTCCCCCACAGGCACCTGAAATCCTTCTGGGAACTGTAGGACGGGTGCAGGGCTCATGTCTGACCTCCATGGACGTCACGAGCGTGAGGGGGTCACCCAACGCACTGTGAGTCCCAGGCCAGTCCCTGTGAGGCCAAGGTCGGGGACATGCCTCCCTTCTCCAAGTATCTTGATGGAGCTGGCACCCGTCACTCCTCTACGGCACCCTCTACCCCTCTGCTGGGTCTGAGAATTAACCACGATGGCCACACAGAGCTCCAACAATGTTCATGGTTCGGGCTTTCTTAGAGAAGCCAACAGGTTACAGTGCGGCCTCAGAAATACTCAGGACACAGTTCTTTTGGTCAGGGCAGTCCCTTCCCAGCCATGTCGGCGCAGGCAAGCCTCTCTGGTCCTCAGCTACCGGGCCTCTTGGTCTCTGACCTGCCCAGTCAATGTGAGAAAGCTCTTTGATCACTACCAATGCATACCCAAAGCGCACACCCTGCCACCATCAACTTCAACGGGTCCACAGACCTGGCTTAGGTGCCTGCAGGTACCACGTCACAAGGGAGGAAGATGAGGTTTAGGGTTCCTCTGTTCCTGTGTGACACAGTCAGGATTGGGGTCCCACGACCTTCGGCGCATTGCTGTACGTATGCCGGCGTCGGCGTTCTTAGCCCCCTTTGATAGTGAGTACCGTGAGTGTGCGCGCCTGCTAAGGTGAGCAGCTCTGAGAGGCAGAACCAGGAGCCACATGCTGGCCTCTGGCCTGTGGAACTAGAGCTGGTTCTGACCCTCTTACAGCTGCCTCAAAAGACAGAAAAACAGTCTTTCTTGTTTTCCTTCCTTCCTTCCTCCCTCCCTGGCTTCCTTCTTTCTAGGAACGGGTCCTAACCGCTCACGTGTCCTGGGCAGGAAATCGCATGATGTGCTGCTCACTTGTGAAGATAACAGAGAACCACCCCCTGCCCCAGCCCCACACAGTGTCTCTGGAGAAGTGGGGTGCCGGGTGTGGTCAGAAGGCAATGCTGAGGTGCTAGGGGTGGGGACAGCTCTTGTTCTCAGTGACCCATAGCTGGGGTGCCCACAGTAGGCTAGACGGATGCCTGGTGGTGGTGGCAGGGAGGGTGGTCAGAGTCCGCCTCTCCATCTGAGCATGACCCAGACAGCCGGAGTGCAGCACTGCCCAGGAGCCTGCCTGGATGCACGCTTCCTCCACAGGACATCCCCGGTCTTGCTTCTCAACGGTGGGGGGCAGACTCATCCTCCATCGGGGTTCTTCCTGCTCCCATCGACCCTCATCTTGACCACCAGGCTGGGCCGCTGAAAGCTGGATTCTTCAACTTCAGGCTAGCGGTCTATTGGTGATGGTAGTGGTGCTCGTGCTCCATCAAAATTGCTTGGGAAACAGGCTGAATGGATAGTCTATGTGCTAGTCCGGGTAGACTAGAGAAACAAATTCTTACACATGCCTATGTATATAAGGGAGAGGTCTATATACAAGAGGGATGGAACATTGAGAAAGCATCCCAGCCAGTCCCGTCCAAGTCCCTAAGCCTGATTTTAGCCCGTAGGTCCGATACCAATCCATAAGTTCTCTTCAGACTCACGAAGCACATGCAACGACTCCAGGACAAGCACAGGCCAGTGGGTGCAGAGTCTGGTGTATTCAGTGATGGTAGAAGTCTCGACGCTGGCAGGGGTCTCCCTGTGGCTTCCCAAGCATCTCAGCACTGGCAGGTGGCTTCTCCAGCCCCAGAGGTCTGGTTCCATCCGGATAAGCCCATGTGGCTTCTCCTCCGGCTCCTGCAGGACTCAGGATCTATCAGCATGCTCCCATCTTGTCTTGTGAGTGGAGTGTCTCCCAGGGACTGAGTTCATGCTCTCTCACTTCCACGGGGGACAGTCTATGGCGAGATTTCCCAGAATTCTCAGAGAAAGCCAGTCCCACAGAGAGGTCTCCTTGGCTCTCTCCAGATCGGCAGGCTAGACTCCACCCCTGCACTCTTCATCAAATTGGCACCAGAGGACGTGATTGCCACAGCCCGGAAGAGCCCCTCTTTCTGGTGGTTGGGAGCTGCCAAGTCCACTCTAATTCATAGCCATCAGGTGCAGCGGAAAGAAATTCTGCCCAGTCCTGAGCCCTCCTCCCAAGTTGTCACCTCTGAACCCTTTGTCTCGACCACTCTATCCGCCCGCCTCCTCGAGTCTCCTTTCTTTTGTGGACCCTCCACTTTACCCAGCTCGTGGTCCCGCCCCGGGGACGGGTCCCTCTCGACAAGCCGACCAAAGCAGGTGAGAGGACGTTGTCACCGGCTTGGCTTCCAGGGAACAATCCGGCGGTGCCCCTGCCAAGACCGATCTGTTTGTTTCCCTTCCGTCCGCTGTGCTGCCGAGCTCTCCCCAACTCATCCATCCTCCCGCTTCCCACGGTGTGGCCGGTCATGCTTTCGGGGGTCCTGGGTGCTGCAGCTCGCTCGGCCTCTCTCTGGCCGCCCGACACGGGCACACACCTGTGCAAGCATGACCAGGTCAAGACACAGAACCTGGTCAGTCCCAGAGGCCCCTCCAGCCGCTCCGTGCCAGGGCAGCCACCATCCTGACATGGAGAACTGTAGACTTGTTCCCCCAGCTTTAAAAACCAGCCGTACGATAGTCTGTTAGCTGTTGTTCTGTGCCTGGCTACTGTTACATCATATTTCTGACAGATATGTGCATGCGTGTGTGCGTGTGGGTCTACATATCGTAGATAAAGGGAGAACTTACGTGCACACATGCACGTGTGCTTTTAGATGTCCATGAGTCAGTCCCAACTCACAGCCAGCCTGTGTGCTGGACACAAGGAAGCCCTGCCCCCCCTCCCCTATCTTCACGGTTGGGGTGATGTTGAAGCCTGTGGTTTCGGCCTCTGCGTCTACCTGCCCCACAAAGGTCTTCTGCTTTTTCACCTTCTGCCCTATCTTGCCCTTCTTGACCAAGCATGATGCGCTTTCCCAAGAACTACATACTTGTACTTTTCCTGAATCTGCGCCCCTCCCGTGCTGTCAGCTCTGCGCCACCCCACCCCTACCGCCCCCACCTGCCAACATGCTACCAAACAGTGTCACTACCCCTAGCGACCTCCGCAGGGTTTTCCCTCCCGTGCCCCATCTGGCATGCTTCCACCTCTGCAGCAACCAGGGGACCCTGGAAGCTGCCTTGGGCACGAGTTGTGTTCTGACTTGTTTCAAAGTCACTTGAGAACCCGGCTCGTCCTTCACCAGCTTCCAAATTCTTGGCGGATGGGCACTTTCACGGTGTCTTTGCTTTTCTCCCGACGTCTGGCAAACTGTCGGTGTCTTCCCCGAAGCGTGCGTCGGGTCCTTTTCGGGGATGAGTGACAGATAGTCATCTTGAGCAGGCTTTAAACAAATGAGGGAACTTCTTGGCATCTCTGACTCGAGAGATGAGGTTTCCAGCCAGTGTGGAGCATGACTGGGTTCAGGGGATTAAACAATAGCACCAGAAATGTGTCCCTCTCCACTGCGTGGTTCTGCTTCCCTCTGCACTGGCTTTCTCCCCTCAGTCTCTCCCTACCAAGTAGTAAAGAGTTCAGTCTCCCAGGGAAAAGAGGTTTCTTTCCCCTTCCATCGGGAGCCTCAGGTCTCACTCCCACAGCCTGGTTTGGATATGCACAAGCCTGAACCAGTCACAGCCTGGAGCCAGGAGGGCAGCGTTCTGATTGACCAGGACTGGATCCTGTGTCCCGGTGCGGACTCCAGAGCTCAAGGATGGGGCCTACTTATGCTGCCTAGAATTACCCCAGAGGGAACACAGGGTGCTCTTCCTAGAAGGTGGGAGAGTGAATGCCACTCTCCCAGAAAAAATGACAGATTCACCCAAGTAGGAAGGAGAACTGGGACAAGTCACTGGGCTTCCTGCATCCAGCCTCCTCCTGAGCTCCCTCTGCTTCCCTCAGGAGCTCCGGGAAGTGAAGGAGAAAAGCAGGATGACTGGGTGGTGGGGAGTCAGTAGCCCGAGTGATACATACAGGTCTGTGTGGCCTGGGTGGGGTGCAGGAAGGAGAAGCTCAGGTACGGCCTGCTCAGCCTTTCCCGCTTGGCTCCTTAGAGTCTCAGGGCAGGGAGGGCAGGAGAGATGGGCTTCCAAGAGATGCCTGACAGGATGCTGGTCTTGCAAGCAGAAGTGAAGAGGGCAGAATTCTCCTTTAGGAACTCTGGGGGCAGCGTGGGTTTGGCCCTGGGCTGGTAACCCCAGGGTCAGGATTTCGAAACCACTGCCTGCTTTGTGGAGGCAGGGGGTGGGGGGAAGATGAGCCTTTGTGCTCCTATTAAAAAGTTACTGGCTCAGAAACCCATGGGGTAGTTCTACCCTGTTCTCTAAGGTTGCCACGAGTGGGTACCGACTCGATGGCAGTGGGTATCATCAGCAGAGCTTCTGGCAGCGGGTGTCAGAGTCAGTTTTCAGACATGGTTCAGTCCAGCCTGGTGGTGGCAGATGAAGACACAGGGCTCCAGAGCCGCGGTTTCAACCTGTGGGTCTCGACCCCTTTCACAGGGGTCGCCCGATTCGTCACAGCAGCAAAATGACAGCGATGAAGTAGCCACGGAAATAATGTTATGGTTGGGGGGGGGGGGTCACCACCCCACGCGGAACTGTCTGCGAGGGTCGAGGCATAAGGAAGGTGGAACCGCTGCTCTAGAGGTATCAAGAGCTTGGCGCCGGCCGCACACTCAGCCAGAGCAGGGCCACCCTTGGGCCTCCATTTCCCCAATGGGAAATCACCCCTGTGCCTCTCTATGTGCAGACCGTAGACCCCCGAGGTAGCTCTCCCCTCCTACTTCAGAGACGACAAGCATGCCTACCAGGGAGTGACTTCTGTTCTGATTCATCAAGATCTTTTTGAATAATGGCGTTGACTGTGTTATCTCTGGAATGCATCCAGCTTTAAAACATGCACACACAGACACACACACAAAGGCTCAAGTGGAAAAGCAGATTTTTGGAGAATGATGACGGCAGCAGGCATGTGAAGGTGCTTGGCACAGCATATGTAGGCATGGGTTGTGATAAGTGATGTACAACCCCCAATAAAGCGACTTAAAATAAAATAAATAACCGAAAACACACACACACACACACACACACACAGTGGTGGGGAAATACCCGCTTTCTCCCTCATCTCCTCAAGACCTTCCAGGGTGGTGTTATTGATTGACTTGTGTCTGTCCCCCCACCTCCTGCAAAAATATAAGCAGGCTTCAAATGAAAAAACAGAATTATAGTGGGGTCATGATAGTGACCCCAATTCTACCACATAAATCCAGCTAGACCAGGAGATGTACAGTGAAGTTGGAAACATGGGAAACTTAGGATAGATGATCCATCAAGACTAGTAACAGGAGTGGTAATACCAGGAGGGTGGAGGGGTGGAGGAATAGAAAGGGAGAACCAACTTCAGGGATCTACATGTAGCCTCCTCTCTGGGGCACAGACAACAGGGAAGTGAGTGTTGGGACACATTGGACAGTGTACAGGATGAAAAAATAATTTGTAAATTACTAAGGGTTCAAGGGGAAGGGGGAGAGGAAGGGTAATATAGGGAGCTGATAATGGGGGCCTGGAGGGAGGGAGAATGTTTTGAGAGTGATGATGGCAATGGGTGTGTAAAAGTGGCCTGCATACAACTGATGTTGTTAGGGATTGTGATGGGAGTTGTAGGGGCCCCCTAATAAAATGATTCATTAAAAAAAAGGGGGAGAGGGGAAAGGGGAGTTTTTTTTTAAAGAGGAGCTTATATCAAGGGCTCAAGTGGAAAATGTTGGAAAATGTATGTGGAAACATGGGTGCAAATGTGCTTGATACAAATGATGTACTGAATGTTGTAGTAGCTGTAAGAGTCCCCAATAAAATTTTTTAAAAAATTATAAAAAAAAAGAAATGAATCAACAAATAATAACCAAAAAAAAAAATACAGAATTAAAAGATAGTGGAATGTATCCCTCAAGCTTCCTGAAGCCCCCTTGTGCATCGTAAATCTTAACCTCTAAGCCTGTGGTTATAATCCAGTTTGTGATGGTAAGGCCATATGAGATAGGGTGCATGTTGAGTGTGCCGTGAGTCAATCACTTTTGAGGTAGGAAAGAGATGAGACCAGCGGGTGAGCAAGCTAGCCAAGAGGGGGTTGAACAGATGCTGAGCCACCTGGAGGTTGCTGGGGACCCAGTTGCTGAAGCTGGAGGGGACAGGAGCTTCCTGCAGAGATGACAGAGAGCTGGCCTTTCTGTTTGTAAAAAACATGTCTTTGTGTTTTTCTGATAGCAGCCGTGGGGCACTAAGACAGACAGTGACTCTGAGACTCTCAGGGATCTCTGGCAGGTGCCCTTGAGAGACAAAGAGATCTTGTTTGCATATACTTTCTCAAAAGTCTTTGGCATACTTCAGCATGAAATGAACTAAGTCATTGACTCAACGGCGACTAGCAGATGCTTTTTAAGCAGCCAGGGTACAGGTGGTTCGGTGGTCGGATTCTCATTGTCTGTCCATCTGTCCATCCAGGAGACCTTGGTTCAGTTCCCATATCTGCATCTCGTGCACACTCCTGGCCACACCTGTGCTGCTGGACAGGTTTCCGTAGAGAGACCAGACCAGGAAGAAAGGCCTGAAGATCTATTTCCGCAAACCAACTCCACTCAACCCACTGTCCTCAAGTGGATGCCGACCCATAGAGTCTGTCTAGTGCAGGACAGACCAGCCTCCAGGGGTTTCTGAGATAACAACTCTTTTCAGGAGCAGAAAGCTTTGCTTTTCTCCCACAGAGCTACTGCCTGGTTTTGAACTGCTGACCTGGAAGATAGCAGAAAACTGGATCCATCAAGGTCTGATCCCACCACCACCTGGATGAGAGAAAGCTAGTTTTAATTAAGGTGCCTCTGTGTTCCCGTGTCTTCTTGTGGGTGTCTGCCCCATGTGAGGGATATGTCATGTCTCAGACTATGTTGTAAGCTGGAAGTGCCCTCCCTGGAATTTAGAGGAGGTCCTGTACTGAGCGAGAAGAAGTGGTCCACACAGCAGGTGTCACCCTTCTCTTAGGATCTGTCAAGGTGGTTCTCAGCCTTTTGCTCAACCTGTAACACCTGAGGGACTGTTACAGGTGGACTTGTGTCCTCCTGTGAATGTATGTCAACTGGACAGGCCACGATTCTGTTATGTAGTTATCCTTCGTTTTGTAATGTGATGTAGTGTCCTACATGATGGAAAGTCTGACCTTTATGATGCTTAATGACGCCAGCTTAGAAGCCTTTATGTTAATGAGGCAGGATAAGGTCTATAGGATTAAGTTTTATCTTGAGTCTATCTCTTGGGATAAAAGAGAGATTAAAAAAATTGTTTAAAAAAGAGAGATTAAATGAGTGAGAAGGAATCAGAGGGTCCTCAAGACCACCACGAAAGAAAAGCCTGGAGAGGAGCATGTCCTTTGGAACCACTGTTCTCGTGCTGAGAACCTACTAGACCCAGCGGAAGATTGATGTCAAGACACACAAAGTTCTCCAAGGACTGGCCCACAGATGTTGAAAGAAGATGAGGATCTTCCTCCAGAGCCAAGGTGGGACTAAAGTCTTCTTTTAGTGTAGGCACTCTGAATTCAGATGCCTAGTCTTCCGAACTGTTTGAAAAATGATTTCTAGGGGCTGAGCCCCGGAGGCGTAGTGGTCATGTGCGGGACTGCGGCCCACTGGGATGGAGGTTCAATTCTGGTTCCCAGGAGCAAAGGCTGAGCCTCCTACTCCCACCACCTGAGGGCAGTGATGCCTAAAAAAAAAAAAAAAAAAAAAAGATTTCTACTTATTAAAGTCATCCAGGGCTGAGCCCTGGTGGTGTAGTGGTTGTGTGCAGAACTGCGGCCCACTGGGGCGGAGGTTCAATTCCAGCAGTGGGGCTGGGCCTCCTACTCCCACCACCAGAGAACAGTGATGCCAAAAAATAAAAATAAAAAAAATAAAGTCATCCAGGTGTGAGGTCCCTGAAAGAACAGTGCAAGATAATTGAGGTTCCCCAATAAAATGATCTATTTTTTTAAAAGGGAGGGGGAAATGAAGATGGTAGTATGTGTACAAATATGCTCCATACAAATGATGTATGAAATGTTCTAAGAGCTGTAAGAAGGCTGAGCCCTGGTGGCCTAGTGGCTGTGTGCGGGACTGCAGCCCACAGGGATGACAGTTGAAATCCAGCAGCAGCTCTCCAGGAGCAAGACTGGGTTTCCTACTCCCACCAGGGCAATGATGCTACCAAAAAAAAAAAAAAAAAGAGCTGTAAGGACCCCCAACAAGGTCATTGAAGGGAAAAAAAAAAGGATCATTGAGGCAAGGGTACCACCCCTTCCTTAGAATCAGCGGGTCTGTCTATCCATGCCAAAGGCTCACGCCCACTCCTTGAGGAGAGACTCACTACTTTAATCCACCTCCCCCAATCTCGGATGCCAGCATGGAGTATATTGGGAGTTTAGTAGCAGCTGCAGTGGGTTTGTTGGTTTCTTGGGTTTTGTTTCTGACTCCCCAGTTGCTGTGGTATGTCCCCTGCACCCGCTCTCCACCTGCACCCACTCTCCACCCTTCTTTGCCTTTCTTTGTGCCCAGAATGGACTGCATTGCTTCACTGCCCTGCCCTTTGGCAGATTGGGGAGGAGGGGAGGAGTTAGGGCATTTCTTCTCAGTTCCTGAGAACTGGCAGGCAGTAGTCCCTCTTGCACAGTTCTGGCCCACACTAGGCCTGGGTAATGTTCCCTCCTGCCTTTGCCGATCCACTAGTAGGGGTGATCTTAGTTTCCAGCGGTTGATAGACTTGGGTGCCTTAATTGAGGCAAGGGTACCACCCTTTCCTTAGGATCAGCGGGTCTGTCTATCTATGCCAAAGGCTCATGCCCACTCCTTGAGGAGAGACTCACTCCTTTAATCCACCTCCCCCAATCTCGGATGCCAGCATGGAGTATATTGGGAGTTTAGTAGCAGCTGCAGTGGGTTTGTTGGTTTCTTGGGTTAAAACTGCCGGGTCTCAATAAGGAGCAATTCCACTAGAGCCTCCTCCCTAGAGCCATCGGGAGTGAAGTCTGTTTTCCGAAGGACTTCCCTACACACAGTGACGGATTGTAACATGCATCAGGCTTTCGGAAATGTGGGAATGTCCAGCAAATGCCTGGCTTGCTATGGAGAGGTGGTGGCGGAGCTAGCACGATAGTCTATGCCAAGGGCGACAGAGGTGGGATTTTTTTTTTAAAGTTATAATCAGCCATATTTAATAGCACTCAGTTAACTTACAGGAAACAATTCTTTAAAAAAATCATTTTAAGGCTGAGCCCCAGTGGCATAAGCGGCTGAGTGCGGGACTGTGGCCCGTGGGCTTGGCAGTTCAAATCCAGCAGTGGCTCTCGGGAGCAGCGCTGGGTAGCTCCCATGACCACCAGAGGGCAGTGATGGCCCCAAAACAACAAACCAAAAAAACAAAAAAAAATCATTTTATTGGGGGGGGGGCTCTTGTATTGCATACGTCCATTGTATCAAGCCTATTTGTGCACAGGTTGCCATCATCATTTTCTAAACATTTACTTTCTATTTGAGCCCTGGATATGTGCTCCTCCCCCGGAACCTCTGATGCTCACCCCCCCACCTGGACGAGAGACTCCATTGTCGAATGCACCGTCCCCTTCGGGGAGGTTGCTCGGATGAGGTTAGTGTGGCCTCAAACTAAACCAAACTCACTGCCGCCAGGTCAATTCTGACTCATAGTGAGTGACCCCCCAGGGCAGAGTAGGCACCCTCTCCCCTTGCCCCCACTGGATTTCCGAGACTTTACATCTTTACAGGAGCAGAGAGCCACGTCTTCAAGCTGCAGACCTTGTGGTTAGTGATTCCGAACGCACGCCATCCACTGCAATACCAGAGCTCCCCAGGCATGCTAGGGAGAACACAGTTAACTATCAAGACAGGGAGTTTGCATGCAACCTTTCAAGCTTGGGAGCCTGGGCTGTGGACAGAACACCGAGCAGACAGTCCGGTGAACTGGGGGCCCAGTATTCAGCTGGGGAAACTAGGGTGAATGCTTTGTCCTCTTGCCTCTCAGTCCTCTCTTGGACAATCCAGAGTAACCTTGACTGCCCTCTTCATCCCTCTAAGGTGTGTGTGTGTGTGTGTGTGTGTGTGTGTGTACTAGTGACCACCCTCAGGGCTGCTAGCCACAAGGACAGTGATTTGGAACCACCAGCCTCTCTAAGGCAGAAAGACGGCACTTTCTACTCCCATAAAGAGGTCCAGTCTGGGAAAGTCACAGGGGCAGTGTTACTCGGTCCTGAACTTGATGGTAGTGAGGCTGGTGTCAGATTGGTCGGTGAAAGGACTTCATTTGCCGTCCAGCACTCAGACGCCACTCTGGGAGTCCAGCCATCTCTGTCTCTCTCTCTCAAGGACCAAATGTTTGGCTGGGTGGACGAACCGGAAACCTGGCAAACTCAGGGCACTGGGGTCCCCCTCCATCCAGGTCCTCTCCTTCCCTTCCCCCCCCTTGGTTAACATCACCTCTTCCTTCAGCTGAGGGATGGTTCTGGGGCTGTTTATTCAGCACCAAATTAATGAGCACCAATGGGGGCAGACACAAAGCAGATGAAGTGGGCCAGGAGAGAAACAAAGGGAGTCCACTAGAAGGGGAGTAAGGCGGCATCCTGGGCAGGAAGGAGAGCATGCAGTCCCATGCCCAGCTGCACTCCCTAAAGGGTCATTAACCTGCTAACCAGCCACTCTTGGGTGATTTACTTAATCTCTCAGCAACTATGGATCACTTTAAAATTAAGTGAGACAGCCCTTTGTAAAGAATAAAGTGTCTGGTTTCCGGTAAAGGTTCAGTAAATGTTCATTTCTATTTTTAGCCTCTGTTATTCCCACTGGCACATAGAGCTGTTAACCAGGAGGTAAGCAGTTCGAAACCACCAGTGGCTCTTTGGGAGTAAAAGCCGAAGCTTTCCATTCTCCTAAATCGTACAGTCTTGGAAACTCCCAGAAGCAGCCCTATGCTGTACTAGAGTGTGGCGAGGAATGGACTCCACTCCGTGGCAGTGAAGTTGGTTTGGGTGGGCTTTTTGTTTGTTCGTTATTCTTGGGAGTTAGAGGATTTCAACGAGAGCGCCTTTTAAACTGGGTGAGATGGTTCTCAAGGAAGGACGCTTTCGGTCTGTCGGAAATGGTCCAGCAGCGTTGGAACCGGGTGGGGACAGGCAGGGAGGCCTGGCAGTGGCACTAAGGTGCAGGGGGCGACTGGCGCTCCAGCGCCTAAGGTGAGCGCAGGCTGCCGAACCCAGGCCTTCCGGCGGGCAGGGGGAACCCGGGGAGAGGAGGAGCAGGTTTAAGGGCCCCGATCAAAGCGCTCGGGGGCAGGCGGGGCGCACCGAGGGAGGCTGGCTGCTTGCATCAGCGGGGATCCGTGATGCTCCGCAGACGTCTCCCGGCGGCTGGCTTTACGGGAACCCACAAGAAAGGAAAGGACTGGGGGAGCGCGCGGGGCGGGCGTAGGCGGGGGTGCGCTCCTCCTCCCGCCCGCCCGCGCGCTCCTGGCGGCGCCTGCCCAGGCCTGGGCGCGCCTGGGGCGGCAAGGGCCCCGAAGATAGCTCCGTTCCCCCCTCAACCCCCGCCTCCTTTTTCTCCGCTTTACTGGAAGGAAGGAGAGAGAGAGAGAGAGAGAGAGAGAGAGAGAGAGAGAGAGAGACCCAGAAGCACCCACATTTGTTGAGTGCGAGGTGGGGGAGGGGAGGGCAGCCTCTGCCTCTCAAAGGAAAACCCAAAGAGCGCCCGTTGGCGCCGCCAGCACACCAGACCTCGCTGGGGAGGCTCGGGAGCCCCGCGGCCTGTCTGCCCGACTCTCCCGGCTCTCTGATGCGGGACTGCGGCCGCCATCGCGGGGAGGAGCGGCGAGGCAAGTGGGGTGGGAGTCACGATTTCTGGTCCCGCGCCTCCCTCGCGCGCCACTCCCAGTTTTCTGGGTTTTGCTGCTGCCCTCACTGGGAAGGGGCTGATCCGTTTTGCGTCAAAGGACTGCATTTACTCGGTCTTGCTGGGAGAGGCGTGTAAACACCCCAGCAGGCCAGAACGGCAGGGATGTAAAACACACACACACACACACACACACACACACTCACACACACACAAACACACCCCCCAGAAGCGAGCACAACTGCCCGCCCCACACCCCTCGCCCGGCCTGCGAAGTTGGGGGACTCTGTTCGGCGTAGGTGCGAAGAATACGGCCAGCCTCGCCTTGCTAAGCGGTCCTTGGGGGTTGAAGCTCAGGACAGAATGTGTTTTACAGCCGTAAACAATGACCCCGAGTATTGTTTGGGATTGCCCTATCTTTGGGCCATTGGGGCGGCCAGATGCCGCCTTGCCAGACGTCCCGGAAATGCCAGGGCTTTATATAGAGCCTCGGGAAAGCTTCGAGTTCCCGGCTCTATTTTGCTTTCCTAGCAACCTCTCCACTTTACAGATAAGGAAACGGAGGAGCGGGACTGATGCGCTTCAGTGTGCACAGCGCTTCAGAGTCTGCTATGACGCTCAACACGTCAGAAACGTGTAGGGCTCCAGGGAGGTCGTGGGGGGGACGGGACCTCCGCTTGTTGCAGTTGGGCAAATTGATGCTAGATAGACCCCGGACCGGTCGGTCCCCAAGTTTCTTGACTCAGTTCCTTCGGAAGTACAGCGCTCTTCGGATCCCACCTTGTCACCCCTGCGGAGGTGGAAGTTCCAGAATTGACAGGGGGCCCTTCACGAGGCTCACCCTGGCTCAACCCCTTCACCTAAGAAAAGGAAACTTGAAGATCCGCCCAACGTTCCCCCCGCTCGTAAAGGGACCAGCCTGGCGTTCAGACTCCAAGGCCAGCGCTCTTTACCCTGTACCTCGCCCCGCCCAGCGAGGCGGCGGGAAGAGCCGCAGTCCGCGCCACCCACCTCCTGAACTTCGCTCCAAACAGCTGAAGTCGTTGGGACACACCTATCTCTAGCCTCCCTCCTTCCCCGGTATTTATTTGTTGATTTTTTTTTCTCCCTTCTTAATTCGCAACCCTTGGAAGTTTGCTTCTTACACCAATGAACGCTCCCGGAAGGAGGGCAGCAGAAAGTGGTGCTGAGTCCATTCTATCTCCAAGGCTTGAGCTGGGAAAAGGGGAAACAGCGGCACCCCGCCGCCGCCGAGGGCGAGCAGGCTGCTCAGCTAGCCGGGCGGTGCCGCGCCCCGCCAAGGTCCAGCCGCGGGGCGGCGCGTGTGCCCTGCGCGCCTAGGGCGCGCGCTGCACCGGGCGGCGCCGCGCAGGGCGCCGGACGACCGCGCTCCGGGCCGCGCCCTTCCTGCGAGCGGCTCTGCACGCCCGGCTCCCGGCCTCGCCGTGGCGCCTCGGTCACCGCCCGTCTCGCTCTTCGGGACTGTGATTATGTTTGAAAACACTCAGCCGAGGCCTGCGCCCCGGGTCCCGGGTGGGGAGGAGGGACGCGGGAGCCGCGCGGCGCTCCAGAGCGGGCGAGGGAATTCCTCTCCCTCCACGTCACCCGAAAGCGAGGAACCCCGCACTCACGTCCGCGAACGCAAATGACCATCTTTGGCAACGTGCGCCAATGGGACAGACCAAGGGCCCTGCTCCTGGGGGGGGGTGGGGGTGGGCAGCGAGCGGGGGAAGGGACGGGGCTGCCTGGACCCCTCGGAACCGCGCCGCCCGCCTCCTCCCAGCCCCTCGCTTGTCCTTCCTCGCTCGCTGCGGGCGGTGCAGTTGGCGTCAGCGCGGCCAGGAGCCCGGGCAGGGAGGGGAGCCCTTGGCCCGCCTCCTCCCCGCTTCGCTTCCTCCTCGTCGTCCCCCCCTTCGCCCCCCCCCCCCCCCCCCTCTCGGGCGCTCCTCCCTGCAAGGTGGAGTCTGGGCTTGACGTGAGTGAATCCACATGGTACAGGGGGGGATAATAAAGAGTGTGGAGTTGAACTCGTGCCATTGTAGTGACTCATCTCGGGCAGAGCTCAGGGGCTCCAGCGAGCGAGCGGGCGAGCGAGCAAGCGAGCGGCGGCGCTCCGCAAGGAGATTGAGAACGAGGGAGAGGGCTTTCCAGCCGAGGCACGGCCCGGGCCAGGCGGGCCCCTCCGGGAGCGGGCGCCGGGGAAGGAGGGCCCAGGTCCCAGGGCCGGGGAGCCGGAGCCGCGACGTGAGCGGGAAGCCGCGGCCGCGTCCCTCCCGCAGCGCGTACCCGCGGCGGCTCAGTTCGAATCCTGCCTGCCGGCGCGGCAGCTGGGCGCATCGGGGCCGCGGCACGGGCGCCCGCTGCGGTTCTTCTCCGCGTCCGGGTGGCTTTGCCCCTCGAGCTGCGAGTCTAGCCACAGGAAGTTTATTCTGGGGCTCCTTTTTTGAAAGGAGGAAATAGAAGTTTTGTGTTTTTTTTTTCCTTTTTCTTTTAGAAGCGGACAGACAGCTTCTCTCGCTCTTTAATTTTACTTTTCCCCCCCTCTCTTTCGCTCTCTTCCTTTCTCCCTCTCCCTCTGAATTCTGGGGACCCGAGACCTAGCCGGCAGGGCTTTGTGGAGCCCCCGGTCTTTGCCAATTTTTGCCTTGGACGACGGTGCCGCTGGGCTCCGACTCCTGGCGGGGGCGGGCGAGTGCGCGCGGGGGAGGGACCAAGGGACGCACCGACTTTTTTAGAGGGAGGGACTGGGCGGACGACAACTGGTCCCGCGGCGCTTCCCGAGCAGCCGAGAAGTGCACCGAGCAGCGCTCCGGCGACCGCGTTCCCGTGACGGTCATCACCGCCTCCCCCTCCGCGCCGGGACGCGGGCGAGGAGCCCCGAGCGAGCGGCGAGACTAGACCCGCGGCGAGGGCGGTGGAGCGCGCAGGAGCCTGTGCGCCGCCGCGACGAGGGCGGGGGACGAAAAACACCCTGTTTCCTCTCGGGCTTCCACCGCGGATCATGTACCAGGATTATCCCGGGAACTTTGACACCTCGTCCCGGGGCAGCAGCGGCTCTCCTGCGCACGCCGAGCCCTACTCCGGCGGCGGCCAGCAGGTAGGTGCCGTCCCTGGGTGCACCTGGCTGCGCGGGCGGACCTCCGCGTTCTTGTCCACCACAACTGGCTCTTTACTGGTTGGTTTTGTGACAATTGTCTAGCGGTGGAACGATCACATCTTTGCACCACTGTCTGGTACCAACACCCAGAGACCCGTCCTGTGGAAAAGTCCTCTGCTTCCCGCCCTGCATTCTCTGCGCCTTTTCCAAAAGAGGTCTGGGACTGGCATACCGATTGGGCCCTTTCAAGTTATGTCCGGTCAATGGTAGGGCAGCCCCTTTGGGAATCAGGTATAAAGGTGAGAAAGAAGGGGGCCAACCCTGATTGGCCCCAGTGGCTGCCTGTGAGACCTGAGTGTGCCCACCCTCCATACAAGTCAGGGATCTGAGTGTGCCAGGCCCACGGAAGGGGAGCCTTGAATGTCTGTGGTTACCCAGGGCAAAGAGGCCCAGCAGAGAGAAGTAGGGGGAAAGACATCACTTCGGCGCCTGGGTAGTTCGGGAAGTGGAAAAACAACTTGTTTCTAAAGCAGCCAGACTGGTTTACACTGGAGGGACTGTTCCCGGTCTATCTCTCTGTGTCTATAAACACCAGGAAGGTGGTGGTGGGGTGCCTACCTGGTGGTGGTGGGGTGCCTACCTGGTGGGGCTTGCTGCCTGCCCTCTGTAGTAGATCCCTAGCTTGTCAGAGGATTGGGTTACCCAGAAGGCCAGCCCACAGTGGGCTGCCCACCCTAGATACATGGGATGGGTGCTATCTGTGGCCTGCCAACTTCGTTCAAGCGGGGGTTGCATTGGTGAGATGACTTGGGCCTCTGGGAGCCAGCCCGCCAGGAGGGGTTAGGGTGGGTTCCCAGGGACGGGTAGACTGAGTCGGGGAATAAAATGAAAACCTGGCTCTCTTTTGGACCTGGAAAATGATACGTTGCACCAGCCTAATTCCCTCGACTCTGAGCTCCCCAAACAGCTTTTCTGTGTCTTCCTCCTGCCCTTCGCCCCCTCCTCCCACTTTACTATTGTTGTTAGGGGCTGGGCGGGGGGTAGATTTTCCATTCGCCTGGACTCTGTACATGACAGACAGAATGGAATGGCCTCCCTCATAGGGGCTCCTGGGTTGTAATCTTGATCAGGACTGACCGCCAGGGTTTTCTTCCGTGAAGCTCTTCAGAGGGTCGGAACCACCAGTTGGCAGCTGAGCCTGCTTCACTGGTCCTTCCATAATCACTTCCTGTAGAAAGTGGCTGCTGGGTCTGTGCAGTGACTGCCCTCCTCTCAGTAATGTGGACCAAGACAAAGCACTTAGAATCTTACCCTAAAAATGATTCACTGCGTTTGCTTTCCAGTCATGCTGGTGGGTTTTTTTTTTTTTTGGAGTGGGACCCCTTCAGGCAATGGGTTGGAGTCCTTGGACCCATCCCCCCCACCTCCACGACAACACCCCCTCCAGCCCCCGCTGCCCTGATGCTCTCGTCCCATATATCAAGGAAGGATCTTTTGATTTCTTCTGTTGTTTGAAGCTGCCCTTCTGGTTGGTGGCGAGCCCTGGAGTATGCCAGTTCCCCAGCATGGCTCCGCTGAGACCCTGGGGCCCGAAGGGGAAGTCAGACCGGACATCAGTGCCCCGACTGAAGAATCTGTGTCACTAGGGCTTTGAGCCCAGGATGTGAGTGGCGGCAATTCCCTGTTTTGGAATAAAGTCAGACAGGAAACCAGCGCTAGGAAGGAGGAAGGGGACCAGGTCCAGCAGAGTGTAATGGGGACTCATTACCGAAGCGAAAAAAGCAGCTGTTAGCTAATTCCTAGCATGCTGTAACACATGAAGATTTTGCAATTCTTAATAGCCAGCGCACAAGGGCTTCTCCTTGGTAAGCCTGCCTTTTGGGCCCCCGCGGTGGGAGGGATGTGCCTTTCAAACCAGAGGGATTGGCAAGGTCAAGCCACTTTCAACAAGTTCCATAGCCGGCCTCACGGCCCCCTCCATGGGACAGCGAGAGGGGTTTTCCATCATCTCTCCAGCCTGGAGCAGAGCTGCCTGGTGATTGCAGGACCTGAGAGATTTTTGTTCTGAACGAGTCTGTGCTGTGACTCCATCTGATCGGGGGCTCAAGGTACCTTTATTACATACCAGATAAAACCTGCAATCGACTGATTCCCCTTGGCTTCCTTTCCTGGGAGTCTTTCAGGGCGGTCCATGGATGGGCCTTCCTCCTTTGTGGCGTCTCAGTGGACCCATCTGTGTGTGGGATGGTTCCTGGCTTTCCTTTGAGCAAGTACACACTCCCCTCCACCCCTCTGCTGTCTTCATGGGAGCCTTTATGGCCCAGAAGCTGCCAGCTTCTTGAACTTGGATTTTCACACATGACTGGGGCCCTGGGTGACTTTGGGGAGGTGCAGCAAACTTTTTAGAAGCTTCAGTTCCCGAATCCGACGGGAACTGGAAGCATGAAAAGTATTTCCTGCCCCAGCGATGGCTTGCCTGGCAAAGGTTGGTGATCTTGTTTTGTTTAAATCCTCGCTGCACCCCATGCGTCGCTGTGCCTGATGTTGTTGTTGTTGTTGTTCTCTGGGTCCTCGCTTGCCCAGGAAAACACCTCCCAGACACACGCCTGCCTGCTGGACTCTTACGGTTTCAGGGCCCGGGCCTTACGTAATCCAGCCAGTTACACAAACATAGGTCATTTCATAACTTGTTTTCATCAGCTGGGGTGCCCCCCCTTTATAAAAAATACAAACCCCAAACAAGACCCAGACCATTTCGAAGGCTGCTATTTGTCTCTCAGATAACGTGTGGAAATAAATCAAGTGTTCTCGCTGCTTTCTGGAGTCAAGGAATAGCCCCACGGACTCTCTTTCAGCAACTAGCCTGTCCCAAGGCGCCAAACTCTCCTCTCTCTCTCTCTCTCTCTCTCTCACACACACACACACACACACACACACACACACACACACACATTCCCCAGCGTGAACTTTTGCCAACTGTACCAGGCTGGGACATTCCTCACATCAAAGAACTTTTACCAGAAATGACTGTGATTCCCAAGTCAGCGCCAATCATACCTCTGGAGTGCCCCCTACCGGATGTTGGTAGAAGAACCATTTGGGAAATGTACTTTTCCAGCCCAGCAAGAGTGGGAACTTCACTAGTTTTTGTAATTCCTTGGATTACCGCCCCCATCCCGCCATCTTTTAATAAAGGACACATACTTGCCATTTATTTAAAAGGCGATTAAGCGGAACCTAATTTCTTCTTATTTTAAGTGAATTTTCTTCTAAATACAATCTGTTTGAGAAGCTTTTCTCCCCCCCCCCCCACACCGCCTTGCTCTTTGTTGGTAAGGATACTAGTGCAATGTCTTCAAATTCCCAAAGCACACACTTGCTTTCTGTTGTTGCTGCCATTCTGGCAAAATATATCTTGCAGAAGTTTACCAAGTTAACTAACCATTTATAATTGTACACACCAATGGCATGAATTACATTATCACTATCCATTTCCAAAGCGGTTTTTTAAAACTTTTTTTTTAATCACCCAAACAGGAACTTAGTGTCCTGTCAATAACTCCTCCCCACACCTGCTTCCTGGCCACCTCTCAGGTCTCTGCATTTGTCTGTGACTGATATTTCATTTAATTGGAATCTTTTCCAATTTGCCCTTCTGTGACTGACTTCGAGCCCAGCGTCGACGTGGCTCATTCACGCCGCAGCATGGTTCTGCATGGTGTCACCCTTCATGAGTGGATAGCCGAGCTCCCCAGGATGCTCGCTGGAGGTCTTGGGGTGGGTGGGGTTCGACATGGTGAAGTAGAAGGGTCAGGATTGGTGGGCAGGTACGTCTTAAGGCCCGGGTGCAATTCTTTTCTCATGTTTGTTTTACAGCTTAGGATCAAACTGAGTATTGCCCTGGAAAACATGTCTGTTCTGCCAACCCCTGGTGGTGGAAGTCGGTGGGCACCACTCTTTTGTCAGGGTGAAATCGCCCTCTGGTATTGTCTGAGGAGCAGCTGAATATTGTGTCTGAAGCCTTGACCCCATTTCCGTTTTCTCTTCCTGCCCTGGTGGGTGCAGTGGGTGATGAGCTAAGGCTGCGAACTGCAAGGCCAGAAGTTTGAGTTCACCAGCTGCTCCTCAAAGGAAAGAGGACGTTTCCTATTCCCAGTCAGAGCTACAGCCCTGGAAACCCACAGGGGCAGTTCTCCTTAGTCTTTTCAGGGCACCGTGAGTTGATTGGCAGAATTTGGCTCAATTTTTATTTCCGAGCGCTTTCTTATTCAAGCGGAGTGCAGAGTTGGAAGACCCATTTTGAAGTGGTCTGTCTTCAGACACACACAGTAGAGCCTTGAACTTCCCCCCTGGGGAGACAGACAACATGACTCAAGAAGATACTGCAGTGCCCCCTTTGGGGAATTGCCTTCAGAAAATTCTACTGAAAAAAAAAAAATCCTCCAAGCTAGTAAAGCTTGGTCCTTTCAAGGGTCAATCAGAACTCTGTAAATTACCAAAAGCTTTTTGGAATTGAGTCTGGGGGTACAGGCTGGGGGGGGAGCGGGGATCGGGATGATCCCAAAGTGGCCCTGAACCCTGCCCGTCCCACTCCCAGGAGTGTGGCCAGGAGCACGTTCCCGCAGGCCCAGGGCAGCCTCACCAAAGCAGACACCTCTGGGGCCTTTTCCGTTGCCATCCGTGCCTTGGATTTTCCCTCGGTTCCACAGGAACAAAGATCGTGTTTTTGAGAAGGATGGAAGCGAGCTTTCCGGTCCCTTTGTCGAAAGACAGGAAGGAAGGAAGGAAAGCAGGCAGGAAGAAAGAAAATAGCTGCCTTACTTTGTGGCCATGTGCCCTCTGTGTGTGTGGCATCAGCCGGCGGCCACAGCCTTTCGACAAGGGCATCTGCCTCGAATGAGGCCCTGACGAGGCAAATCTATCTGTCCTTGGTCCGACCCTTCTCGCTCACGCTATCCTCACCCGCCCGCTCCCGTAGCTGAGAGGGGAGAGGAGGCTGCCTCCTGTCGTTGTGACGCAGTGATAACCAGGCCCCTTCCCTTGGGGTATGTAGCTGCTGGAGGACTGGTAAGGGGTTCAGGCGGGGCCACAGATGGCTCTAGGTATTGGAGTGAGGCAAGGGCCTGACTGCAGATTGCCCCTCGCTGGGAGGGAGGGAGGGAGGAGGCCCTTTGGGAGCCTGGGGGATGGCTCCACTTCAGTCTCTTCTTTCCCGGATTTGACCCTGGGCGTTAGGTGAAAGCAGGTACATAGCTCGGCTCTTTCGCGTGGAGAGACATGGATGTTTGCAGCCGTCCTGTGGTGGTTTTCCATCTTCGTGCGGACATCACGAGGTGCTAGCCTCCGCGGTCCTGGTGACGTACCCAGCGTGGCATCGGGTGAACAGTGAACGAAGACGGTTGAGCAGGCTTCCGTGCCTGGCCACCCCTGTAGAGCTACAAGGTGCTCCTCGGCGTGGGGGCTGGGGGAGTTCCTCTAGCTGACTTTTGGGTAGATTGTCCTGTCTTTCTTCAAGCGACCTCTGGGTGGCCTGAGACCTCTGATCTGTCAATTAGCCGGCCAAGCACCAACCCATCCCTGGGACCAAAGGAAGGTTGTGTGTGTGGGAGGCGCTGGGATGTCCGGCAGGATCGCAGCAGTCTGCCTGAGTTCCCTATAGAGAGCTTTGGAGGACATCCCAGAGTCGGTGACATCACAGAGCTGTGGACTCCAGCTGGACACCCCAGCGGGGATATTCTGGGAAGCACGCGGTGGCATCTGCTTTTATTCTTGCCTCTTGCCACGAGTCAGACTTCCGGGATGTCAGAATTTGCCTGGCTGTGTTGGAAATTGAGAAAGGGCATTCTTAAGAGGGCAGGGGAGGGGGGAAGCCCAGTGCCTTCCCAGGCGCATCATTCGACCCTCGCGCAGCGACAGAGGTCACAGAACCCACGGGGGGTCACAGCCGGAGTCTTTGGTGGCCCCATCAATTGACACTCAGTCTGGAGGAGAAATGCCCTGCCGAGGTTGTAAGGCTGCGAACACTGACCCCGACGTCCACTTCTGCCCAGTTCAAGAGGCTCCGGGACAACTCCCCTGTCCCCTCCAGCGTCCTGCAGTGAGAGATGTCCTGGTTGTGACACCCCTTTCTGATCCAGGCCCCTACTGTCATCCAGAAAGGCCATTTCCTCCAGCCGAGCGGGGCCTCGGGGTGAGAACGACCTGTCTCATGGTGGGGGGAGGGGGGCACAAACTCTCACGACTTTCTTGAGCAGAGCACAGCACCCACAGATTCAGGGGGCCAAGCAGTGAAGGAGGCTCTGGGCCCAGGGACAGCCAGCAAGGCCTGCAGAGGGGCTGGCACTTCAGTCCGGGGGCCCTTGAGATGATGCATGCCTGTTGCCCCAGCCCTGGGCTCCTGGGGCAGGCATCCCTGATGCCTGCTGTGTTCCTGCTTGGGTTTCTCCTCTGGCATTCTTTCCCTTGCAGCCTGAGCACAGCCCTCTGCGCTGGGGCTGGTAAACCCCAGCAGGGGAGCGTTTCTATAAAGTTTACTGGGACGCAGCCCCGCCTGTGAGCCTGTGTGTCCACGGCGTGTGCGGCACTCATGCTGCAGAGGCTTTGCAGAGGCTGTGTCGTGGCAGCGGGGCCAGTGGGCCCCACAGAGCCTTCCCAGATTTTTCCCGCTGGCCCTTTAGGGCAAGAGCCAGACACACTGCTGTACGAGGTTTGCGGGGGACCGCTGTGACCTCAGACAGGCGGGCTTGCTCACCCAGACATCCTTGGGGGGTGGGGCAGGGGGCACACACAGGGCCTCAGGGCATCTGGAAGCTTTGCCAGGCAGGAATGTCACAGCCATCTGGCATCTTCGTTCAGGTGCCCAGAGAAAGAGCTGCGAAGGGGCGGCAGAACCCCAGGGGAGCCAGGTTATATCTGGGTAATCCCCTCTGTCTCCCGTCCCAACACACATCTGGTGCTACAGCAGTAGGACAAGCCACCCTCTGGCCCCAGCTGGGAAATCTTGTCTCAGTATTTAGGAACCCCTGCCTTCTCTGCCGATGGGGCATTTGGCTGGTTCCAGGGAGCCCTGGGGGCACAGAGCTTGCAATTTGGCGACAAAGGGGAAGGCCAGCAGTTTGAAATCTTTAGCCCCTCTCAGGGCGAAAGAAGAGGCTTTCTCCTTCTGTAAAGAGTTCCGACCTCGACAAGCCCACAGAGGCGGTTCTTCCTAGGACTTCTGGGACCAGAAATGAGTTGGGCTCGGCTCGACGGCAGTGAGCTTGGAGGTTCGGTTGGCCCGGTAGGAAGCCATCGCCCCTCTCCCGCCCCCAGTGCCACTTTCTGAATAATACATTCAGCGCAGAGACCAGACACAGCTGCCTGATCTAACGTAAACTGGTGTGCACCTTCCCGAGAGGCTCCTCTCTGGAGACAAAAGACTTCTTGATCAGAGCCCCGGGCCCTCTGGGGACGGGACATTGTTTTCCCAGCAGCTAGGAGCCAATGTGTTCTCCAGATGGCTTTGGCTCCATCTGAAACAAGGTGTGCATGCCTTCCCAGGCCGTCATTACCTGCCACCTTGTATTTACTGCCACCTTGTTTTGTCTAGACTCTAGACCTGGCCGTGGCTGCCGGGCTCTGGCTGGGAGAACCTTCTGTAGACAGGCCGGAACCCATCCAGCTTCCTCCCCAAGGGATCGGAGTCTGCACACCTCACTTCAGATGTTTATGGGTTTTTTTTTTTTTTTGCTGGCCCCCTGATCCTGAAACGGGGGGTGGGGGCAGTTTTGTGTGCTGGAATGAAGGGTGAATTTCCTTGGTGTTGACCCGAGAGGCAAGCTGACCGTCCTCCTTGGAGGTGGCGGGGCAACCCCAAGACGTGGTTCTGGATGCCGGGGGTGTAATGAAGCCCTGGGCCGGTCTGCTGAGACAGAACCTGACTTTGGGAGAGAAGTGGAAACAAACTGTGGCGTGGGGGGCTGGCAGCTGTCCCAGGGGCCACCCCAGGCAGAGCACGGGGACATATCTCATGCCAAGGAGGACAAGGATGATACCAGCACCAGAACCTCCTTAGGAACAGCTTGGGGGAGGGGGACAAAAAAAAAGTCTCATTATCAGCGCACTCCACCCTAGCCCAATTATTTCAGAATGCTCATGGCAAGGCCGGCGCGGGTGTTTTTAAGAAGCTGTTCAGAATAATGTGCAGGTAGGGTGGAGCCTCGGGTGCAGTTGCTCATGGGCCCCTCTCTGTAGCTGCTTATTTGACTCTCATGACTGTGTGGTCAGTGTGATGCTCCCATTGCTCTTTATGACGGGGAAGCAGAGTCCTCATTGCTGGGCCAAGGGCACAGCTCTTAGGGGCCGGGGCAGGCCCCAGACCCAGGACTCCTGTCGCCCACAGAGCTGTGCTGCCCTCCTCCCACTGCCCTGGCCACCCCTTCAGCTGTCCCAGAGGAAAATCACTTCTGGGATTCTGGGCTTCAGCCTATTCCCATCCAGGCCCACAGGTCCTCAGATGCTCTGTCTCCTCCCAGCCCAGCCCCTCTGGTCTTCAGCCCCTGCTTCCTGCTTAGAGACAGACCACTGAGGCCCGGTGGTCTAGTGGGCCACTCAATAGGCCACTAATGGCAAGGTTGGCAGTTCAAAACCACCAGTCTCTACAAGGAAGGAAGACGAGGCTGTTGATGCCTGTGAAGAGGTACAGGCTCAGAAACCCTCAGGGGCATTCAGCTCTCCTGTAGGCTTGCTATGAGTAGGAATCAAATTGTGTGTGTGTGTCACACACACATACACACACACATATATTTATAAATCATTCTATTGGGGGCTCATACAACTCTTATCACAATCCATCCATCGTATGCAATGTACATTTGTACCTCTGTTGCCCTCATCAGTCTCCAAACATTTTCTTTCTTTTTAAGTCCTTGGTATTGGCTCCTCATTCCCCTCCCTCCCTCCCCACTCCCCTCCCTCATGAACCCTCAATAAGGTATAAGTTATCATCATTCTATCATAGCATACACTGCCCGATGTCTCCCTTCATCCACTTCCCTGTTGTCCGTCCCCCAGGGAGGAGGTTTTATGGAGATCCTTATGATTGCGTCTCCCTTTCTACTGCGCCTTCCCTCCACCCGGGTTTGACTTTTTCTTTTCTTTTTTTTTTTTTTCTGGAAAGAGTAATTTTATTGGGGACAGGACTGCCCAGCCCACCGAGTCTCCTATCGGCCACACACAGACAAAGAAGGGAGAATAAGTCACTAAAGAACTAATGGACTACGCACCCTCTGGTCAGCCTATGTCAGCCGGTTTGTCTTTTTTCTGTGAAGAGGATTTCCCCTCTTGGATTCTTCTTTGTTTACTGAACCCTTCCCACCATCACCCCTTCTCTCCCTCTCCCTCTCCCTTTCTCTTGGTGCACGCGTGCGTGCATGCACACACACACACACATTTTCAGTCAGCTCCTGATACAGCTACTTGGCCTTCAGAGCTCCAAGAGTGGAGCCGATCACCCTGGATCTCCTCCTCTTGGTGTTCCAGAAACTTTGCTTGGCAGCTCTCTGGGAACCCCAGGGTCCCCTGGGCTGGCCTGGCAGCTCTCTCCCCTGAACGCCATTCGTTGGGTGCCTGGGCAGCATGGGATGTGAAACGGGCACAGGGCACAGATGAAGGGGCAGATGGACAGGACAGTCCCTGGCTCTGGGACCCAGAGGTCCTTGGGGTTCCAGGACCCCATGGCGAGCAGCAGCTGTCCTTTGTGTGGATTCTTCCAACCGTGGTTGCTGTGCTTGGGCTGGAACTGGGGGTGCAAGGACTGAGGTCCAGGGAGGTCAGCCGTCGTGGTCTTGGGATTTCATTTGGGGACACCTAGATCTAAGCAGCCTCCTTGGTGAGAGGGAAGGTCCGCGGAGACCTGGGGCAGAGTGGGTCGGATGTCTGTCTGTCTTGGGGTCTGGATTTCCAGGGAGAAGGAATCAGTGCTGAGAAGGCGTGGTTTCAGCGCCGCAACTGCCCTGCCCGGCCGGACCGGGCCTGAACCCCACGCTGCTGCATGTCGGCCACGAGACCATGAATCAGTCACCTAATCGCTCTCCGCCTAAACTTCGGCCTCAAAGTGGAGTTGATAGTTCTTACCTCAGAGGGAGATGTCATGAGGTAATCTAGGTAGAACCCTTCCTGAGGCATGTCCCCAGTTACTAAGTACTGGCCATTAAACTGGTATTGTCATGAAGTCACTAGGTCAAGGGAGAACTGGTTGGAGAACCCTGTGGTGGAAATAGGAATCGTCTGAGGATGAAGGTTCACCTGGCTTTAACCCTGGCCATCTAGTGGCCTATGCACTGAGCTGCTAACCGCCAGGTCAGCGGTTCAAACCCATCTGCTGTCCCATGGAAGAAAAGATGAGGCTGTCGGCGCCTTTAAAGATTTGAAGTCCCGGAAACCCCAAGGAGCAGTCCCAGGGAGTTGGAGTTAGCCCAGTGGCAGTGAGTGTGCCCTCTGGAGTCCCCTGCGCGGCTGAAAGTGGAGGCTCCTCTCTCCTCCCTGCTTCGCTCACTTCCCAGGAGCCGCCCCATAGGAGGGGGACACAGTCCGGTTGCGTCTTCGCAACTCCGGCCCCATCTTCTATTTTGGATCGCCTGCTCCCTGCAGCATGTCCCAGGGTGCTCTGCAGCATGGTCTGGGCCTCAGCGGGGGGACATGGAGACAGTGCAGAGCGCGTAGCCCCGGCATCACCCACAGACATGTCTGTGAGCACAGATAGCAGATGCAGGAGGTGATAGATGGTGGGGGACGAGGGGGGGGCACTAGGGCAACAGGAGGAAGTCTGGCTGTGAGCGCCTGCTACCACCTTCAGTCCCATGGCTGGAGGACACTTGATCAAGGACCTGGTTTCACTTACCCCCATCGGGCCACAGTCCTATATTGGAAAAAGGAACAGTGGTTACTCCAGAGGTGCTAGTGTTTGAGGCTCCTCAAGGTGCCCTGAGCTGGCACCCCGCGGAGGAAAATGGCAGTTGATTCCCAGTCTGAGAGTCCCTGGCTGGAGGGCTCCAGAGAGGAACCGACTGGCAGCTGCATCTCTCTTGGGGGTTAGCTGAAGGACATTGACATCTGCCTGACCCCCCTGGGATGGACCTTCTCAATCCTGGTCAGGGCTGGGAGCTGGAACCTGAAGCTGTTCCTATCTGTTGAGTGCAGGACGTGTTCAGGAAGACCCACGGGCATCTCTGCGGGCTCTCACCTCAAGGATCTGCCTGCCCTGGACCGCTCCGAAGTCTGTGGACTCAGTTGTCTTTTTCTTCTCCTCCTTCCAGAAATTCCGGGTAGATATGCCTGGCTCGGGCAGCGCCTTCATCCCCACCATCAACGCCATCACCACCAGCCAGGACCTGCAGTGGATGGTGCAGCCCACGGTTATCACCTCCATGTCCAGTCCATACTCCCGCTCACACCCCTACAGCCCCCTGCCGGGCCTGGCCTCCGTCCCGGGCCACATGGCCCTGCCCAGACCTGGCGTCATCAAGACCATCGGCACCACCGTGGGCCGCAGGAGGAGAGACGAACAGGTACCATGTGGACTGGGACTCTGGGCCACACAGGGCACTGTGTGTGTGTGTGTGTGTGTGTGTTTCCTCGCTGCAGGCAGAGCTGGAGATGGTGTCGCCTCCCTGAGCCTCAGCTTCCTCTCCTGGGAACCCACAGTCAGACTACTTGCCAGAAGGACAGAGTGTCCTTCCATGAACACATATGAAAGCCCAAGTCAGCAGAGGACAACGAGGACAAGGGCTGTTGCCAGGGCCCCCCTAGCTGTGGTTCACTCAGCTGTCTCCCAATATCCGGTACAGGCAGAAAGGGCCAGACCCCTTGATGATTTTTCCATCCTCCCAAGGGCCCCAGGCTCCTACTTGAAGCAGGGGCCCTTACTGGGTACTTGGAACACATGCCCCAGAAGCACAGGGGTCCTGGGCGTCTTAGGCCTCTGCTCAACTGTGTTAGCCGGTAGGGTGAGGACCCAGGGGTGAGACCCCAGGCTTTCTTTTTCTAAGGGCTCAGCTTTGAGCGGGATTCACCCTAGGTGGGAGGCAAGCTAGAACATAGCGACTTCTGCCCTGCCAAGGCCCCATCGTCTCAGTCAGCAGTAAGCCAGGGCAGCCGCCCCCTCTTCTCGTCCCCCAAAAGATGCCATGTGTGACATGTTTCTAACTAAAAGGGACTGGTGTTCATCTGCCTCTCCACAAATGGTATCATTACGGGGTCACTGAGCACAGGAGCGGGGACTCTCACACAGTGGGCGCCCTGCCTTGCCTCCTGGGCCCCGAGGTTGAAAACGCTTCAGTGGTGGGCTCCCCTTTGCTCAGAAGGTGCCATCATGGAGTGCCTCCCTACCTCACCCACAGGCCATTACCTCCATCCTGGGGTCCTGGGCTCATCATTTTCCAACACAGGACCACACGTTCCCCAGCAGAGGGTGGGAGGGTGGGTCTGGTGCCAGAAGCTTCCAGCATACTTAGAATTACTGGCAATCAGTGCTTTCTGAGAAGCTCTGCTCTGGGGAGGAGGCTGGGCCCTCCCCCGGGGGTCAGCTCTGTTCACGCTGGACCCACAGGCCGAGGTGGGGGACAGACAGACATACGTGTAGCAGAGACTGCTGTTAGCAGTGTCGCAGCGGCTACAGCTCACGGCCACGGCCCAGGTTCTGCTGGCGTGGCAAGCAGCCGGTACCCCTTTTTGCTTTCCATCAGTGCCGTTATAAATAGTGCAGGAGCAGCGATCATACTATCATTTACAAGTGTGCTTCCTCTGGGGAGGCCAAGGTGCAAAGTGAATAGTCCCTGAGGAGCTTGCTGTCATCCCCCGGCATGCGAGTGACCCCGAGGGAGAGCCCTGGAGCCCTGGCAGCATTTTGCTCACCAGTT
>PVJH01020109.1:0-41343 GCA_004026705.1 Nesogale talazaci | reverse complement strand
AATACTCTCATTAGCAAGCTAGGAAAATCTATCTTATTGTAAATAGCGATGCTTATAGATTGTGATATTCCTCCAGGGGAAGCCGGGTTGTTTCAGAGGAATAAATCAAGAACCACATTCAGATCCACAGAGGCTCTCGGAAATATTCATAGCAGACATACCCCCTCAAGCTGACATTATCTCCAGTAGGATTGTAAAATAATGGATAAAGTGGATTTTTAGAAAAGTACACTTTTAAGAAAATATTTCTTAGATGGAGTTGGCTTTCAAATATCAACCTTGTCACCTAGACAGCTTTGTAGGAAACAGATTCAAGACATCGGATAAAGAGATTAGTTTGCCTGAAAACGAGGAGATGAATACTGCATTTCAAATAAAAGCAAAGGTCTCCAAGGGTGAAATATAAACATTCGATAAACCTGTAGCTCTGATGAAAATCTATAAAATGGCCTGAAGTTTTTGTCGTTGTTTAAAATGAGGAACCTGATTTCACATCCATTAACTCATCTGATTCGATGTAAAGTATGGTAAAGGAGAAATAAAAGGGATGTAAAGAAGGATGTCACTTTACCAATGAAGAAGTCAATCCAAGAAAGAGTTAACATGCAGGCTGAGTCGTCAGTGGGGACCAGAGCCTTGGAAGCATACTGTTGGGGTGCAAAGCACAAGGTCAGTAGTTCATGTCCTCCAGCCATTCCTTGGGGCAAAGATGAGACTTTCTCCTGTCTCAGAAGCCATCAAGAGCAGGTCTACCCTGTGAGTCAGAATTAACCCCCGGGTAGTGAATTTGGTTTTGGAGTTTGGGCCCCTGAATTAGAGAAATAAAATGCAGCCACATGTCTATGGGCAGCCAGCACATATGACTACAGGAGTGACATTCTAGTCATAGTAAGGTTGTGACTTCAAATACATGAATTCAAGAATGAAGTGATGCAACCTGTTGCAGCTGACTCCTCCCCCTGCCTCCATGAATATGGGTTAAGGGAAGAGGACATCATCTCTTCTTATGCACATAATTAAACCCATATTAGATGGGTCAGTTAGGGCTGTGATCATTATTACACATGTCAGTCTGCCTTCAACCAAGGCACTTCACGTGTACATGGATGACTTCCTTTGGAACCACAAAAGCCCCCAGGCCTGCAACCATGTCATTACTATGTTTGTCTCCATCCAATGTCCATCCCGGCGCCTAGCACAAAGGAGGTGCATAGGGTGGACTGCCCAGGAAGCAAGGTAAGGAGGTAAGCACAGGCTCACTTGAGCTTACTGACAAATCCGTAGTGAACAATGTCACATGCAGTTCACTGTATCTGTGGTGACAGGTATGTAACCCTGTGCACTGTAGATTCGTAAATAAGCACAAGTAAGTCCATAGCCACCTTGATTATTGGGTGCTCTGTCCCAATCTGCGATAACACATGTCTTAAGTGGTTTTGATTCTGTAGGAAGTTGCTGGAAGGGGAAAGAGGGACAAAGGGAGAGGGAGAGGGAGAAGGAGAGGGGAAGAGAGAGAGAGAGAGAGAGAGAGAGAGATCAGCCACACCTAAAAGCAGAACATTTTTTTTGGGGGGGGGCATCACTGCTCTCCGATGGTGGGAGTAGGAGGCCCAGCCCCACTGCTGGAATTGAACCTCCGTCCCAGTGGGCCACAGTCCCGCGCACAACCACTATGCCACCGGGGCTCAGCCCAAAGCAGAACATTTGATGGAGTAAATAAAATGTGAAATTATCCACTACCAATGAGTAAGTAAACACAAACAAGTCTCTATTTCCCTTGCTTACTGAGTAATCCAACACCGGCCAAGAGTTGAAATAAACCGAGAACTGACACTTCGCACTTGATTGATTGTGGTGTACACATGCACACTAGAAAACACAGTCTCTCCCACTTGAAGTATTAAAGCATCTGATATTTTCCCTCTTGAACTATGGGAATTTATTCTTGCCCTTTTAGATGAGGTTGGTCCTTTTCCAGGGATGAAGCTAACTATAAGTAACTTCCTATCACCACGCAATTTGTAAACATGTCTGAGTGTAAAGCAATGGACTCGCATGTTCAAAAGGGATGGTTCCCATTGTCCTAAGATGTCAAACACCTGCTCCGGGATACTAGGTATATGATGCTATATAGCTAGGGTGGAGGAATTCTTCACATGTCTCTGGGTGATTTCCATGCGATGTTATGCCCTTCACCCTGACCCTGGGTGGCCTACCAGTCCACAACCCAAACTCCTGCCCCAGTTGACATTCGTGGAGGGGTCAGACAAAATGAGAGTGGCTGGAAAGTTAAGAGGTTGGTGCATAAGCTCTAAGGGTAACTATAAAGAAAAATTTTGCAAATTTAAAGGGATAAAGCTGCTTATAATAATTCCAACTTTGTGTAAAAAAAAAAAAACAAGCATGCAAACCAGGATTAAAACAAACTTTCCAGCAGGTATTGACAATAAGAGGGCAATGGGCCAGCATTTTAAGAATCATTTTCTCTAGGTGCTGAGCTGGTGAGTGATTTTGAATTCCTATTTTCTAGTTTCCTATTGGTTTAGGTACTTTTTTTTGCAACTACATATTATTTTTAATTTTATTTTTTACCAACTTGTAAAACCATTAAAAGCATTACTGATAGGGTTAGCTCCTTCATTGACAGCCCCTCCAATCCCAGTTCTCCCGACTACCCAGAACCACATATCACGTTAGCTTGCACCTTTCTAGATTTTTTCTTTCATATTTACATGTAGAGGTTTGCACCCACAGAAAAATACAGTATTGTTTTGTTTTTACCTAAATCATATCAAGCAGTATACATTCTGAAACTTTCGACCCATGTCAATTACTAAAAATCATGATTTTTTAAGTTCATGGGTAATATTGCAGCAAAAATACTGCAGCCTATTTAGTCCTATTTAATCGCAGCCTATATCACCTGTGACGAATGGATACTCAGGGATACTAAGCTCTGTGGCAAAGGTAGAGAGATTCTACACTTGCCTGTGTTTTCCACATCGTGTTCTGCCCTCCACCCTGACCCATGGACAAGTTGATCTTCAACAAAGGGTTAAAGCCCACGAAATGGAGAAGAGAAAGTCTCTGAGGACCAACACCATTTTTAGAAAGAATGAAATAATATCCATATCTCACATTATACACACAAACTAACTCACAATGGATCAAAGACCTAACTGAAAAACCTAAAGTTATAAAGATCATGGAAGAAAAAAATACAGACTTTTGTGTTATTCTGGGTAGACTAGAGAAACAAATTCATCAACACTCATAAATGTATAAGAAAGAGGTTTATATACAAGAGCAATTGGACATTGAGAAAAAAAAATCCCAACCCAGTCCAGTCTAAGGTTCTAAGTCCAATATTAACCCATATGTCTGATACCAATCTATAAAGTCCTCTTCACACTCATGAAACACATGAACACATGCAATGATATCAATTGCAGAATGACCACAAGCCAGTGGGTAGAACATCTTTGGGTCCAGTGGTGTTATAAGCATCTCACCGCTGGCAGGAGTCTTCACATGGCTTCTCTAGGTCCAGGTTTCTGGTTGCATCAGGGCAGGGCCACATGGCTTATCCTCAGGGATGTCTCACAGAGAGCCAGCTTTGTCAGTCGAGTGTCTCCCAGGAAGAGAGTTGAGAAAGACAGTGTCTCTGCCTCCAACAAGGAATTACCACATTTCCCAGAATTCTCAGAGTAGAAAGCCACGCCCACAGGGACCTCATAGGCTAGCTCCAGATTGGCAGGCTAGACTCCACCCCTATACTCTGAATCCTCAAGTTGGCAACTGACACAATATTCTGTAGCAGATATAGGATAACAAGCATAGTTAATAGCACACAAACCACAGAAGATAAGCTAACTGGGCTCTCAGGATAACTGGACACTTACAATCATGAAAAATCTCTGCCAAAAGAGAAACTACAAAGTGAGGAAATTATTTTGACTCTGATATGTCACAGGGTCTAATCGCTAATTTTTATACTAAACATCAGCAGTTTAACAACACAAAGATTAAAAAACTCATTTTTTAAATGAGCAACGGTCATGAACAGGAGATAGGCAGCTACCAAACACAGGAACAAACACTTCTTCGTCTGAGTCATTTGAAAGACACAAATCCAAACTACAATAAAATACCGCTTCATCTCAACAATAATGGCATTCCTCAAAAACAAGCAAACAGAGACTTTCAAATGTTAATAAAGTTGTGGAGAGACTGGAACTCTTTTATACTACTGGTGGGACTGCAGGATGGTACAATTGCTATAGGTATGTGAGTAGATATATCCGCATTCTACATATTTGCAAATGCTACATGTGCACTCAAATGTGTAACAAAGCATATAGAGACACAGTTATAGAAATGACTTAAACAGGACTGAGCCACTGGACATGAAAGCAGAGGACCATAACTTCAGGGGATATCTAGGTCAGCTAGCAATAAATGTTTTACATCCTAATTGAGCGAGTAGCATCTGAGATCCTAAAAGCTTGTGAGTAGCTATTTAGGGAGCAATTATTGGTCCTTTCCCTCATAAAAAAGAAGAAGAAGAATTGGTGAAGGGTGATGGGGGTGGGAGTGAGGTTGGGGGCGGGGGCAGAACCATTTGAAGAAGACCTCACAGGAACTATTCGTCCAAAGGAACCACAGCCCCCTGTAAACTGAGACCAGAAGAACCAGATGGTGCCTGGCTCCTACTGATAATTCTGACGGACGAGGGCCACAGGAGTAAACCCTGGCTGGAATGGATTTTTTAAGGTAGAACAAAATTCCAAAGAAAGAAAAGCAAACCATAAAAAAAAAAAAAAGCCAGCCATACTGATAGTAAGGAGATTGGCTCTTCCTCCTGACGATGGTCCTGAGAGAGCCTCCTCATTTGGGGCTGAAGGCACCCCGAGACCACGTTCACCAGCTGCACAACAGGCGTGGCTCTGAAATGAACTATGGGGTGTGCATGCTCCTCAGAAGGACCCCGGGAGACCAACAGGGTTACGGTGACCCCAAGGCCAAGTGAGAAGATGGGAGAGGGACCTAGTAGAGAAGGGAGAAAAGTGTCGACCCTTTGTGGGAGGGTGGTCAATGTCTTGGAACAATCTGTGCATGAACTATTGATTGGAAAAATTAATCTGCGATGTAAGCTTCACCTCAAGCACAATAATGTAGGTCTTTTCTTTCGTTTACAGGCCTATTTTGCTTTTTTTACCCCACTTGATTCAATGTAATACTAGTTCTTTCCTTATTTCCCTGGGGAGGGCGGGATAAAAATTTGAAAGCAATCACCTGAGAAACTTTCAAATAAAAGTCATGTCTAATCCCCACCCTTATAGATTCTGATGTATTCTATTTCTTCTCCCTTACCCGAGGGGACTGTGGTACTTGCTGTTACAGCAGTATTTCATGTGCATGTGCACACATGTGTGAGTAGAGTGCAAGGAAGACACCAGAAACAATGCACTTATACATGTACTGTGAGACTCACTTCCCCTCCCACTGGAAGTGTGTGGGCCACATGATGGATGACCATTGACCGTATCAGATTACCAAATGAAAAATGATTACATCATTACACAACTGCCAAGTTATATCATTATGTAACCACCGAATCACGTTGTTATGAAACAGCCGCGTTACCTCAGTACATAACTGTCAACCCATTGGGAATCACAGCCCAGCCAAGTTGACACATGACCTTAGCCATCACAGCCAGTCTTACTCTCACCATGAACCTCTGCTTTTGTCACTGTCAGAGGTGCATCACTAATGCACAAAAAAGAAGATAGGTTTTGCCCATTTTGTTGTAAAGTACAAACTGTTAACTAATGAGATCGTTGATTGGGTGTGGAATAGGTATACGGACCATTTTTAAATTCATAACTGGAAAATAGTAAGCACATGAAAAATATTAGTCATCCTCGTGGGGTATTTGTATTTTTAGTATTCCTGCTTAAGCAGAAAATAAGATTCATTTTCAAAAACTGGTTCATCCAGAGTACTTTACCTAGGTCTCAAATCTCGCAGTGGTTAAGCTGCAGTGAACACATTCACATTTTTCTACCACCTCAAAGTCTCTGATTCTAGGCCTGGCTGGCACCTCCCTTCTTCCCAACTCCACAGCACCTTCCTACAAAAACCATCTTCTCAAATGTATAATTCATAGTAGGGATGAGATCCCTTATAAACCAGATAAGCACAGGTTAGTAAGTAAGCTCAGGTAAGCCTGTGCTTGCCTTGTTTATTAGATAATCCATCCATATTTTCATTTATAAAACAGAGTGACAACTCTGTATCCATTTGAAATGAGATTGGTTAAAGAGATGACTTTTTGAAATCTTTAACAGGTCACTGAGGGCAGACAACAGTGGTTGCATGGAGACCTGGGGACCTGGACTTGATTCCTGCCCAATACACCACCCTAATGTTTTGGTTGTCTTGCTTGTTTGTTTCTGCTATGCAAAGTGCTACAATGTGGGTGGGTAAAGAGGGATAGCAGTTCAACAAAAGGTTACAGATGATGCTTTAAATCCACCTGTTTATGTCAGAAGGCATAGTACTTTGCTCAAATATTTCCCACAAGGCTAACTATTGATCTAGAAGTCTAGGATATTAGTCCTGGAAGGACTTGAGGGAACAATAATCAAACTCTGCATTTTATAGAGGAGGACACAGGACCCCCAAGTGAAAGTCATTTGAAGAAGCTCACACCACCACTCAGTGACAAACACAGACCTAGGACCTTGACCTTCAGAAGGTGTTTTGCAATACTTCTCTTACTGGGGCCCAGGTGGTAGTGTTTTGGTGGGACTGGTTCTAATAGGAGTATGTATATCATACATACTCGAAGCGTTTTAATTTTATAAAATTAAGGCCAAATCAGGAAGAACAGTCTTAGTACTCACTACTTTTAACAGAAAAATATTTTTATCTCAAGCACTATTGGTTTCTTACCCTTACAACAAGTTGCTAAGTAATATGTCATCTCGTAAATGTTTTCAGGCCACAGGATAATTCTTTCAAATAAAAGGTCCAACAATTCAACGTAATTCACCCTTAAAATGCAGGGATAATAGCATGTATGCATGTATGGGGAAATAGCAATGATTTTTTAACACTGCAAACATTTGGATTCCCAATGTGACTAAAAATATTTCATTCGGCCCTAAGGATGAGGGCAATTTTAAAAGCTTTTAACTTTTCCTTTTTTTTTAAGGTGGGTTTTTATCTTATGGGTCCAACTGATTGTGAAATTTGTCTTTATGAAATGTTCAATCTTTACAGATAAGAGCTGGAAACACGGGAAATCCAGGAAACACAGGAAATCCAGATAAGAGCTGGAAACAAAGGAAACTCCTCAGGACCCATGTTGATAGTAGCAATACCAGGAGGGTAAGAGGAATGTGGGGGGAGAAAAGGGGATCTAATTACAATGATCTACATATAATAAAGTGATCAGATTTTAAGCGGGACACCACTGACGGGGTGGGGGATGGGGTATTTTTAATTAAAAATTTGGTCTATATGGAGCAACAAAAATGTTCATAAAACACAAAAATAGTATTGAAATATATTTATTTAATTTTAAAACTCTGCAGGACGCAGGACAAATTGTTAAAAAGTGGGACGTCTGGTCACCTTAATATATAACTCCCCTCTCAGGGGGACAAACAATAGGAAAGTGGGTGAAGGGAGACTTGGGTCAGTGTAAGACGTGAAATAATAATTTATACATTATCAAGGGTCTGTGAGGGAGGAGAGGTAGGAAAGAGAGGGGGGAGAACGAGGAGCTGATACCAAGGGCTCAAATAGAAAGGAAACGTTTGGAAATTAATGATGACAACAAATGTACAAATGTGCTTGTCACAATGGATGGATGGATGGATTGTGATAAGAGTTGTAGTAGCCCCCAATAAAATGATTTTAGGAAAAAAAAGTTCATCCTTAGCAAAAATTATGCATCTACCTCTGGTTCTGAAAGAAAGCTAAAAAGAAAAAAGAAAATTAACAAGAAACCTGAGCTATATGGCTTTGTTCCATTGATTAATTGTGCCGAATATTAACGAGCATTAATCCATCCATTATTTTGGTACTAGCTGAAGCAGGTGTTTACTCGCCACTATTTGCTCTTCTGGAAAAGTGATCAGAGTTTACGTGGGACACCATTGACCAGGGGGTGGGGGGTGGGGTTCTTGATTAAAAATTTGGTCTCTACGGAGCTGCAAAAAATTTCATAGGACGCAAAAATAGTGTTATTGTGATGTATTTATCTTAATCCAAAACTCCTCAGGACGTTGTTAAATTGTTAAAAAGCGGTATGTCTGGTCACTGAAGTGAAGCTTTCAATTAATGTATGCACGAGTCATCAAGAGGACTCAGCCAGCCTAGGAAGAAATGATAGTGGGAAAAGCTGGCCAGCTCGGCTGCTGAGAGAAAGGCAGGAGGGCTCCTGGGTGGGATCTGGGAGCACTCCACTCCAAAGTCGGACTGCCAGATACCAAGGCTGGGAGAAATGGGGCCACTCTAAACCCTTGGCATTCCATTTCTGGGAGTTGGGATTTCAAACCTTCTCCTAATGATGGTTCCCAGCACAGGATTGATACTGCTGCTCCAGAAAAGAGGTCAAGAAACTTCCACAGGGTCAAATACACAGTGACCAAAACTCACCTTTTCAGCGGATATCCAAGTAAACCATGAGAGAGAAAGAGACAGAGGTTTGCACTCACAATCTCTACTTCTGGGTTAGTGACCCAGTGTGGTCTGGCCAATTAAACCAAAATAGGAACAGAAATTGTGTCCCTTGGGCTTTTGTGAAGTCAAATGGGATCAGTTTTGTAAGGTGCTGTGGTAGTTACACGATCTCGTGTCAGTTTGGAACTTGAGAGGATTGAGTGAAAGAAATCTGGTTAATCAGGTTATAGTCAATAAAGTCTCTGTGTGGTCATGGCCTTTTCCTGTACTTTCCTCCTTGGAGGAGGGAGGTACTTTCTCTCTCACCCCTTGGAGACTCCCTTTGAGACATCCCTGAGGAGAAGCCACTTGGACCTACCCTGAGCAGCCCTGGGTGCTGGAGAAGTTACATAGAGACCCCTGACTGCACTGAGATGCAGAAAACTTCCAACCCGCTGATCTGTGATCTTCCTGCATTCAGCGCCATTGCATGTGTTTTGTGAGTCTGAAGAGGATCTTATAGATTGGTGTCAGACATACAGGCTAATATCAGACTAATGTGCTCATATGGACTTGATCTGGACTGGGCTGGGGTGTTTTCTCAAAGTTCAATTGCTCTTACATAGCAACTTCTTCCTTATATACATAGGTGTGCCTTTGAATTTGTTTCTCTAGTCTATCCGGACTAACACAGGTGCTGAGCTCAGGACGAGGCACAGGACGGGGACGATAAATAAGAATTGACTATGCATTCAATAAACACAGAGCACAAATAATAAATGGTAGACTGGTTAGTTTAATCTTCCTGAGCTTCAGTCATCCCCTCTGAAAAAAGGTAGGAATTGCAGTGGCAAATACTCACAGGCTTTCCAAGACCTATTCTTACCGTGAGGAAGGTGCATGGCAATGTCTTGGGAAGAATGTCATGACTCCCTCTCAGATCAGCTGGCACAACACAGGGAGTGGTTAGTGATACCTGGGATAGGTTCTGTTCACATGCCTGCCAGTCCTTGGCATGACTACGTAGGTGGACAGACCATCAAGTCCATTGGGCTTTAGGAAGACAAGATTCCACAGCCCACCCGCGCCTTCACCTTCTCTCACACGGAGGGCATGTTCCGAGTTCAGTCCTTGCTCTGCCCAGCGTCTTCTGTACCCAGCTCGGTTATAATCGATGCGCCTTTGCACGGCTTTAGTCTCATTTTTAAATAGCCAGCTGGTTACTTAATTGAATCCACCCAGTTGTTTTCAAAACAACCAAGAGTGTGACCATTTTCAGCCTTTTCTTCAAATGAGTTTTGGGTCTCTGTGAGTCTCTACATGACAATATATGTTATTTTAAACTCTCCTTATTTTTAATGATATAAACAATGAAAGCCCAAGTAGGAGAAAGAAGCTAACACATTTATTCCCATTCTGCCATCTGTTTAAAGTCGCTGATGTAATTCCAGTTTGAAATTGCATTAGCGCTTGCCTCCTGGACTTCTTCCTTATTTCCTTTTGTGTTTCAGGCCTTCTGTACTTAAGAGAAAGCACTGCCTCTAGGATGTCCGTCAATTAATTCGAAGCTACAGTAGAGCTCTGGTCATTTTCAGACTGGTCTCCCACTTGGATTTCCTTTCACGAATTAGCTAGGATGGATGTAGCTGGAGTGCTATCTGCTGACATGCATTTGGTATTTAAGGTTTGATTAGCGGTGTTTTCAGCAATAGCACCAACAATCAGCAGATTTGTTTACACTGAAGAGGATGACAGAGATTAGGGGTTGTGGTCATACATACTGAATCATGGCATGTCGGCTTTTTGACTTCTCTCTCTTGGATTGTGTCTCAGAATTCAGTATTAATTGTGTGCTTAAAGCTGAAGCTGCTCTATCCTGGTGGGAATGTTATGATTGGTTTTGAATTTTGGTTTTGAATTCTTTTGCTACTCTGTGGAGTGTGTGTGTGTGTGTGTGTATGAGAGAGAGAGAGAGAGAGAGAGAGAGTTGTGTCTTTCATTTACAATAAATTTTGACCAGAATGTTATTTCTTTGCTTAACTGAAAACTGGGGTTTGGGTCCACCCCTCTATTCCTTTCCTTTCCAAATATTCACCAGGTGAGGATCTGGTCTTGAGGGCGGTGGCTAAGAACCTGAAGACCCAGGTGGTATTGAGACAGGACAACTGGCATCTTGAGTACCTTTCTCTCTTTCTGAGCCATGGTTTTTCCCATAGGGAATTATACTCACTGATTCTAAAGTCTGTCCTGCTTTCCACAGATTCTATTCATGTTGAAATAAGCATCTTTTCCTATTATCATTGTGTCAGGGGTACCCCTCTGGGTGGGGTGAAACTGAATCTCATGCTATGAAATCAGGGAGGACTGGAATTGGGAGAGACATTAAGGATCATCCCCCTTCCTCTCAAAACTCTTTTTAGCTTCTCAGCAACACTCACCACACATATAATTTTTTAATATAGATTTTATTGGGGGTTCTTACAGCTCTTATAACATTCAATACATCATTCATATTAAGCACACTTGCACACATGTTGCCACATTCATTTCCAAACATTTTCTTTAGCCCCCAGCATAAGCCCCTCTTTCCCCCTTTCCTCTAGTTCTTTTTTTTAAAATTCCAGATCCCCATATTTCCCCTCTCCCTCCCCCATGAACCTCTAATAATTTACAAATTGTTATTACCTTTTCATGTCGTACACTGTCCGATGTGTCACCTTACCCCCCACCATTGTCTGCACCCCATTATCACTTCTGAAGACTGATGAAAATGTTGGAGATCGTGAACAAGAGAGACATGAATTCTCCATACAGCACTTGACTGGAATCGACACCAAGAATAAAGATTAAGAGTTGGATCTAGAAAAGTAATGTGCATCAGTTCATTAAAGTCTTGACTGCCAGATTGCCTGGGAATGGTTTCGGAATTGGTTCTGTGGTTCTGTAGCTTACGAGTCAAGTCAAGTTCAAGCAGTGGTGAGAGGCTGGAACTATTAATACCAGCCACTGAAAGGCAGTGAGGATAAAGAGAGGCAAGAAGGCGGGCTCTGGAGCCAGGACACTGGAATTCGATCCCAGTTCTTCCACTTACCCTCCACTGTTCCCTAGGCAAATCTTCCAAGTACTTAGTGCTTCCATTTCTTCATCTGCATAACCAGTAATAATGGTTATCTGCCTTGTGTTTTTGTTACAAGATTTAAATTTTAACATCTGTAAGGCATTTTGAATAGCATTTGAAATATCAATATTATTATTACTATCATTATTACTAGGCACATTTGAAAAGGCATGTCACTGATGCTGTTCAGTGCTATGAGTCATTAGGCAACATCATTGTTAGATACTGTCGCTAGTCGCTTTGGTCTCAGAGTAACTTCCTGAATAATGGAATCAAATGCTGCTCAGCCCTGTGCCGTCCTCTCAATCTTGGTTGTCTTTAAGGAAGCCATCATTGTACACACCGTGCCCATTCATCATGCTGGCTGAGGATCTACCTCTTTTTTGTGGCACCTTCAGTTTACCAAGCATAATGTCCTTGTCCGGGGACTGGTCCCTCTGGATAACAAGTGCAAAAATGTTACACGAACTCTTGCCCTTCTCCTTTTCAAATACCATTCTGACGATACTTCCCCCAAGACAGATTTGTTCATTCTTTTGGCAGTCCATGTTTTCAATATTGTCTTGCCAATACTATAATTTAAAGGCATCAAGTACTCTTCCATCTTCCTTATTCATTAGCTTTCAAATTCATAGGAGGCAATTAAAAGATATCAGAGCGTGGGTCAGGTGTACTTTAGTCTTAAAATGATATAGTTGTTTTGGGGACACTTCAAAGAGATTTACCCATTACCGTGAGTCACTTGATTTCTTGACGCCTGTTTGCATGGACATTAATTTGTGGATCCAAGACAAATGAGATCTCTGATAATTTAAATCTTTTTTCTACTTATCATGATGTTACTATTGGTCCAATTGTGAAGATTTTTACTTTCTTTATTTTGATGGGTAATCATACTGAAGGCTGTAGCTTTTGCACTTCATCAGTAAGTGCTTCAAATTCTGTTATATGCATATCACATGATAGTCTTCCTCCAGGTTCAAAGCCACATTCTTCTTCAGCTAGCTCAGGTTCTCAGATGATTTGTTTAGCATACAGATTTTTAAACCACACACTACCCCCTTGTCCTGTTCAAATTATTTCCTCTGGTCTATGTTATAGGCTCCACATGAGCAAATTAAGTGTTCTGGAATTTTCACTCTTCAAAATGGATAATATATCAATAGTTTGTTATGCTTCACCTAGTCATATGCCTTTGTAAAGTCAACAAAACACACGTAAACATCTTTCTCACATTCCTGGCTTTCAACCAAGAGCTATCTGTTAGCAGCAATGACATATATCCCTCTTGCCATGTACTCTTCTGGCTCCAGTTTGAATTTCTAGCTGTTTCTTGTAGATTAAAAAAATTATCTTCAGCAAAACTGTACTCACATGGGATATGGTTCAATAATTTCCACATTCTGTAGGATAATATTTATTTGACATGGTCCTGCAGATCAATCTCTTTCAGTCAGTTGGCCAGGTACCTATCCTCCAAATTTCTTGGCATAGATAATGAACACTTGCAGAACCATGTGTATATGATAAAACATATCAACTGGTATTCCACAGATTCTTAGAATCTTGTGTTTTGCCAAAGTTTTCAGTCTGGATTATATGTTACCACTTGAAATGGCTGAGCTTCGGTCAATTTTTTGGTACATTGATTCTGTATTCGTTCCATCTTCTTTTTAATGCTTTCTGTAGCCTTCAATATTTTGCTCATTGAATATTACAAATGATGGCTTAATTTTTTCTTCAGTTCTTTTTTTAATTTAATAAATTATATAATTAAAAAAAATTTTCCCCTGAACCCTAAGCCCAATCCTTACCCTAACCCTTCTTCAGTTCTTTTATCTTGAGAAATGTGAAGTATGTTCTTCTGTTTTGTCTTCTAACTTTAGGTTTTTGCATATTTCATTATAATACATAAGCTTGCCTTCTTTATCTGCTTTCAAAATCTTCTGTCTAGCTGTTACACTTTCTTATTTCTTCCATTCACTGTACCTACCTTTATGTTCAAGAACATGTTTCAGAGTCTCTTCTGATATCCATTTTGATCTTTTCTGTCTCATCATTTTTATGACCTTCTGCTTTCTTCACATGTGCTGTCCATGATATCATCCAATAACTCCTCTGGTTTCCAATCACTAGTGTTTAAGACAGCAAAATTATTCTTGAGATTCAGCAGGATTATTCCCTGGCTGCATTTTGATTTTTATAGACTTGCTTAGTTTTCTTCACCTTCAACTTGAACTCACATATTAGCAACTTCTGATCTGTTCCATATTCAGTTTCTAGTCTTGCTCTGATAATATTGAACTTCTTCATTGCCTCCTTTCACAACTCTAGCCCTTTTGACTCATGTGCATCAATTACTACACTGTTGGGAAAGGTATGTGTACTGAAGACGTCTTCCATTTTAATTCCCAGTCTTCCTCCATACTCAGAGTGACCCTGTGCACTACAAAATGGAATGTTTCCTGCTCCCAAGCCTTCCTCACAATTTTTCTGCGTGTTTGCGTCCCTTGTGACAGCCACTGTGGAGAGCCATCCCCTGGAGGCCCTTCTTTTAGGAGTCGGGATGGTATCCTATCCCCGACAGCTTTGTATGGCTGGGGAGAGCTTGAAATGCATTTTAGAAGATGAATGTGATGTCATTCCTCTTCAATTTTTGATAGACACATTGTTATGTGCGCTCCTGTGGGTTTTGATCCATTATGACTTTATACACAAAAGAAGGAAACTGCCCTGCCCTGTACCTCCTCACGCTCATTGTTCTGTAGAAGCTCACTGTTGCATCTAATGTGTCAGTCTATCTCACTGGTAGTCTTTCTCTTTATCACAGGCTTCTACTTTACCAAGCACAATAGCCTTTTTCCGGGGACTGATGTTTCTTAACAACATGTCCAACGTACTTGAGATGAAGTCTCACCAGTCTTGCTTCCAAGGGGCAGGCAAGCCAGACTTCTCCTAAGTCAGAGTTTGGGGTTCTTTTGGCAGTCCATGGTACTTTCCATATCCTTCACCAGCCCCCTAGTTTGAATGCATCAATTCCCTACTGGTCTTCCTTGTCTACTGTCCAACTTTCACATCCACTTGGGACAATTGAAAATATAATGTCTTGGGTCAGCTACACCTTTGTCTTTAAAATGACATTCGTCCTCTTCAACAATTTGTTTATTTATTTATTTTTTTGCTTAGTGGTCTTCTGAGGTAGATTTCCCCAGGGATTTCTAGACTGCCGCTTTTATGAGCATTGGCTGTGGATCCAAGCAAGATGAAATCCTTGATAAGTTCATTCTTTTCTCCATTTGCATGATGTTGTCTATGGGTCCAGTTGTGAGATGTTCTTTTTACATTCACTGTAATCCATACCAAAGGTTTTAGTTTAGTTTTTTTTTTTTTAATCTTCACCAGCCAGTGTTTCAACTTCTCCTCACTTTCAGCAAGACAAGAGGGGCTTCCAGTGCTTCATCAGCTTGCTGAAACATTGCAACCAGTACCCCATCAATTCCTGGAGGCTTGGTTTGGGCTAATATTTTCAATGCAGCTTGAATTTCTTCCTTCAGTCCCATCAGTTGTTGATCAGATGAAATAGTTGAATGTCAATCATTTCTTTTGGTACAGGGACTTTGTATTCTCTTCACTGTCTTTTGCTGCTTCTGGCCTCTTTCAATATTCTTTAGGTTCAATATTCTTTAGGCCCATAGGTTCTTTCAATGTTGCAACTCTAAACTTGAACTTTTCTTCCTTTCCTTTAGCTTGAGATAGATATAGTGAGTATGCTCTTCCCTTATGGCTTTCTAAATCTGGGTCATTGCACCTTTCATGGTAACACTTTTCTGTCCCTTCTCTGGCTGCCCTTTGAAAATTTCTGTTCTTCTATTCATTTCGTTTTTCTTCCATTTGCTTTAGTTGTGGTACATTCTAGAGCAAGTTTCAGAGACTCTCCCGACATCCATTTTGATATTTTTTACCTTTTCTTGTCTTTTTAATTGATCTTTTGTTTTCTTCACCTATGGTGTTCTTGATGTCATTCCACAGCTCATCAGCTCTGTTTTCATTGTTGTTCAGTGTATGAAACCTGTTCTTGAGTTGTTCTCAAACTACAGATGGGATATACAGACGGTCTTATTTTGGCTCTCCTGGACAATTAATTTTTTTCTTCAACATCAATCTGAGCAATCGATAATCTGTTGTACAACTGGCCATTGGTCTCCCTTTGACTACCTTTATATATCACTATTGCTGCTTCTTGCAGCCACTTAGATCCTTGGAGATTCCATGTAGTGAGAAACATGTACATACATGGTAACCATTTCTGTTGCTGATAAAGGGTATTTGCAATGAAAAGTAGCTGTCTTTGCAAAATTCTATCATGTGATCTGCAGCTTCATTTCTATCACAGAACCATGTTTTCCAACCACCGGCCCTTCTCTGTTTCCAATCTTCATATTCCAGTTGCCAATCATCATCAAGGCATCTTGATGGCATGTTTGGGCAATTTTAGACTGAAGACGTTAGTAGCATTTTTCAATTCTTCATCAACAAATTTAGTCCTTGGTGTGTGGATTTGAATAATAGTTGTATTATTATTCAAGCACGACCCATGTAAGTAGGGGGAGTTCTGCCTCCTCCAAAACGTGTCATGGGGAATCTATTTTGAGGCATGGTGGATTAAGTAGTGGACTGCTGACCACCTTATTAGCCAGTCAAACCCAGCCTCTCCACGGTTGAAAGATGAGCCTGTCTACCTCCCATAAAGATGGACAGTCTGGAAACCCTAGAGAGAAGTTTTGCTGTGAGACACAATCCAATGACTAACACTGGGTTTCGAACTTGAGGGTCTCATCTTCTACAGCTATATCAGACAATGTTCTGCGATGATTCACAAGAATTTCACTGGCTAATTTTTTCAGAAGTAGATCCCCAGGGTCTCCTTCTTAGTCTGTTTTAGTCTATGAAGTCTGTTCTAGTTTATAAGGGCTGCTGAAACCTGTCTGCCACGAGTGGTCATGCTGGCATAGGCAATACAGAAGACGCCGCTTCCAGCATCACAGCAACACCACAGAACAAGCAACTGACGGACAAGTGGTGGATATAAGAGATCATTTACAATTTATACTCACTTGCTTTATTAGCAGCTAGGTCATTTTCCAGCAAGTTGCACATAACCATGGTTGTGCTCCAGGAAGTGAGCAGGGCTTGACTTAATCTTCTAGTCTGAATCATTGCCAAAGCACTGGCAAACCACCTGAGTAGGGTTGTCAGGAAAGGACAGGGAACCCAGTTAAATATGGATTTCAGATAATGAATGGGTTCTTAAATATTGTTATGTCTCCCCCCCCCCCGCCGCCAAATGCAATACTTTGTGAAAAATGAAGGATGGTCCATATCATTTAGGGAGAGCAAGGATCCTCTCCAGAGAGGTTGAATCTCCATGAACTCTTTGAAGGAAGAATCCCACAGGGTAGGATTATTTATTCCTGGGAAATCTGGGAAGTTGATGCTTGGCCCTAAAGCCTAAAAAGCATTTTTTGATAGATGGGAAACTGCATATGGCATTGTAATCAGGGACATCCCATGCTCCAAGATGCAGAGACATGAAAGAATCAGTCATGTTTGGGTAACATTGAGACAACACATATTGAAAGGTTGTGTGTGTGTGTGGGGGGGGCCTGGAGTAGGGATCAGGGAGACACATGGTCAGAGAAGTGTGTAGGGGCCAGAGTTCTGGAGTCTAAGAAATCAGTTTGAATGGATTATAACCCAGTTTCTGAATTTGTCCTTTTCCTTCCTTCCTTAATGGATTTTATTATAGACATTTGATTTCCCTACACATTGCTATCTCCCTTTCTACATTCTTTCTGCATTTCCTAGTTTATTTGTTTGTCTCCCATTTCCCAAATTTCTGTGGCTAGGCAAAGAGAAGTTTAAGACGAAGAGGACCAGAAAGTCTCCGTGACCCTCTCACGAGTAGTAGATGGAGAGTGCAGTCCAATGCGCTTGTGCTTGGGAGTCATGTTCTCCTCTCTGAAACGAACATGGCAGAGCGAGTTGATTTAATTAGAAGCTGTTTTTACTTGAATCCTTCCAGGAGGCCAGGGGGTGTATTCTATGGTGTATCTGAGCTCTTGAGACTTTAGAGGTCTCATGGAGAGAAATTCAATGAAAGAGGACAGTTAACATAAAACGCTGAGCACTGTGACGCTCTTCAATAGTGTCTGTTGACAGCTTCTTTTCCCTGGAGATGTTTGCGGGGTTGGAGACCTTTATCCTTAAAACAAGGCAGATATAAATTGCATTAAAAGATGTAGTGAGTTCTTTTGGTGCTTTTCCCAGACTTCGAAGACACATATCTTGCCATTTCTTGATTAATTACTACATGGAAGTTACAGAGAGGCATGCTTGGCTCAACCAAACAAAGCGCTCACATGTGATCCTGAAAAGATTGCCAGGCTCTGAGAAAACAGACTTGGGTTCCAGGCTGTGCTACTGCAGCGATTCTTTGGGTGGCCTTGGTCAGGTTGGCTCCCTTCTCTGCCCTCCAGACTCCTCATCTTTAGTATGTTCAGATCATTATGCTTCCTTTCCATGCCTCCTGTTGGAATCCTGGGACACTTTGACAAGATACTGTCAGTGGAAGGATCCCCAAACAAGTCAGGACTGTCAGGAAATTACTCCTACCCAGCACACACTCTGAGTAGAAGAGTCTTAGAGAGCTGACACACGTCTGCATGAAAGGAGAGCCCTTGACAAAGATTTTCTAAATAGAGCGCTATGGATGTCCACAACGATTTGGCTAGATGGATGGTTTCTGCTAGGAGGTACTTCAGATATCATTATCTTAGGAATATTAAATGAGCTGATGAGGACAAAGTGCTCGGCACAGACCTTCTCGTTTCTAAGAATACTGGAGTAGGTGGTTGAGATCCATCTTCCTACTGAAAACCCCTGAAAATATAAATACCCTACAGCTTCCTTAAAAGCATCAAGGGATGACATGAAAATAAGGAATTCTCAAAGAAAGAGAAAAAAGATAGAGAAAATCTAAAAAAAACGAGTAAGAAAGCAAGCTTCTTTTGATCAGAACACACTTGCCAATTCCATAAAATCAGAAGTTTTGTTCTGGTATCTTAAGAGACAAGGTAATCAAAACCCAGGCTTGCACACCATGAGAAATGCCCCAGTCCCTCAATAGACTGGGACCCCAAAGGCTTCACCCCATGATATGGCTGAACCAAAAGTGGTGAGCCCACATAGAATTAGAGCCTGGTTCTAACGCGCATTTTCAACCCCTTGCTACTCTGTGGTCTCTGAAGTCACATCATCAGTATCTTGAGTTGTCTTATTGGAACTTTCCAGGTACCTCTCTAGATGAACTATATCAGAATATGTACTTTCACAAGATCCCTGGTAGAAGCAAACCCATATCCTCTCAGGGAGACAGTTCTTTCATTGTAGGCACCAAATTATTTCTGGAAATAATTGTTAAATGCAACTTCCTGTAAATTATCAAAGACATCAGAAGAAACTAGATTCCACAAGAGAAAACTAGTAGAAACAATAGACAACCAAAACAATCACTGAGAGCTTTTGGAATGATCACACGTAATCTATAAAAATAATCATTTATTGCTCTGCCACACTGGCGGGGGGGGGGGGGGGGGGAGAAGGCGGAGCAGGTAGGCATGGTCTTGCAGAGAGCCCAGCTCCCTGTGAGTAGATGGTTCCATCTCCCGCTCAACAGGGACAGGCTGAGGCGCATGACCTGATGTTGCCTGAGACCTAGAGTCAAGTCAGACACTGCTCTGAGTTCTGTGCAGGTGATGACTGGGTGCCCTCCTCCAGACCGAGGGAAGCCCAGGCCTCTGACTTCCTGGGAGAACCAACCCTCATGGCCATGGACACCCTCTGCTGGGAAGGGCTGGAGCTCAGCCTAGAACACTGTGTCCTGGGTAGACTTTGTGTCAGGTCACCATGGGCTCTTAGTTTACATTTTAAAGCACAAATAAAAGGATTTTATTCACCTGAAAAACATCATTTATATGCACAATAGCTGTGTCAGAGGAGCAGCATTAATAACATCCAACTTGAAAAGGTCTTCAGCGAATAGGAAACTGAAAAATTCAAAGCATCTTTGAGTCAGAAATTCTAGGCATAAAGTGTTTAGCATGCTTCCTAAAGCTTATCCATTAGTGGCCTTGGGAGTGTCCAGACTCCCATCACTGAAGTTGTGAGAACAAGGCTAGACAACTGGTTATCAGCATAGTTGATAGGAAAACCTATCCGTGGCCAACCTTAAGTCTCCTTAAGGATAATAAGTCAATTGGTCAAGGCTCTGTTTCCTCCACTAACCCTCTTCTTTTGACTGTCTACCTTTCTTGGTGTTGTCTAGTCTCTTCCCGTGCTCTACACAATACAACTTTTCAAATAGGAGGCTTATAACTTCTCTCTTCAGTTCACCCACACTCTCAGAATCCTTACCCCCTAATGTCTCTGCGTGGCAGGCAGCTTCTTCAGATTTGGCTTTTCCTAAGTTCATCCTCCGCATTCCTACAGCTTTGGATCTGTGGTCGTCTCCTCCTTCTTGGGGCTTTCTCTTTGTAAGTCACAATCATCCTTCATGGTGTACCTCAGTCACTCTTCATGATGCCTGCCCTTGACCCCTCACAGGGATCATGCAAGGTAAGCATTCTCATAGAACCATGTATTTGCTAGAGAAAATGTCTATAAGTAAAAAGAAGCAAATTAAAACTCACTTGCTTATTATTATCTCACTCCTGCTAATATTGGGTACCTAACTTTTCCCACTCAATATTTTTTTACAATAATGAGATTCTGCTAAGCATATCATGTGATGGCCTGTTTTTATTCATTAACAAAGGATTTTCTGCCCATGCCAGGAAATATACACCTACAACATACTTCTTAAATTTTACACAATATTCTCTTGGATGACTATATGGCAGCTTAATTAACAAACCTGTTGGATGTTTGAGTTTGTTTCAATCTTCACGATCAAAATAATAAATTGTAGCTATAGCCTTGTGCACCTCCTTAATAGCTTCACCAGGATAAATGCCTGGCAAAGAGCTGGAAATAGATTAATTCTGTGGATATGGACAAATTTCCCTTCTAGAAAGTTTACACTAATTTGGATTTCCAAGAGCAACCTGTGAGAGTGAGCCCTCCCCTGTCTCCTAGACAGCAAACCCAGACCAACCTCATTTTCGGCAAGCCCTGCAGGGAAGCACTGGCCAGGACTCCTGGTCTAACTCATGTCATTGCTGTCATTGCTGTTGTTGGTAAGTGCTGTATGGTTGACTCCAATTTATAGCAGCCCTAGAGACAACAAAAAGAAATCCTAACCTAACCGATAGCTTGGTGGTATTGCTTTTGTCATCTTGGATATTTTCACAAGCAGCCTTCTATGGCTGTTTTCATTTGCTTTTCTTTGATTATAAATAAAACAGGCACTTCTATGATTCTTTACCATTTATTTATTTCGAGAGCTAAACTGTTAGTATTTATTACAGATGAACACATTAAAGATATCAACGAATGTTATTATCAACATCAATATCATCAATAGAGATAGAGCCCCTATATACTGAAAATAATTTTGCTCGATTTGGCATTTCCATGTAATTTTTAATTCAATCTTATTTTATTAATTGTGACCATGGAGAGGTTTACATTTTTGATGTGCCAAACCCATCAGCCTTGAATTCTGTGTTTTCTGGCATTAGTGGTATGTTTAGAGGGTTTTTCTTACTCTAAGACTTTATAAATATTATAGGAATACTGACCTAGAAGACTTTTATAATTTCCCACTTTACCTTTAATCCATCAGTCGATCTAGAATTTCTTTTCACGCAGGGGGTGGGAAAGAGAGATTAGTGGCTTTTCTACTGAACATTTTTTTGGTATTTTTTCAAATGAAGCAGAGCAAAGACATTTTTGAAGCAAGACCTGTGAATGGCTGCATCTCTAAGTGGAAGGAATTAATTACTGCATGTCAGAAATCAGCATGGGGCCAGAGCTATTAAACATACTAATGGCTGGGATAGAAGGGGAGCTACAAAGCAGGCTGCTAGCTTCTTCCTGTCCAATGGGAATTTAAGTGAGTTACTAACTGCCCAAGACTACAGAGTGAGGAACGCCAGACGGCTTCCAAGGTCGGGAAAGGGTGCAGCCATGGTATCAGCAGACAGAACTGGGTCTGGCTGGAATCTATATGCTGGCTCATTGGACTCTTTGGCCTGAGTTTTGCAGACTAGAAGAAGGAGCAGACGGATTGAAACGGGCCAGAGCTTGCAACAGCAGCATCTCTTCCCGGTTGAGCCTGGAATAGCCATCAGCCAAAGCTTTTCTAGGGACCATCTCAGCAGTCACATGTGTGCAGGGTTTCCTCCCAGTATGGCCGTCCGCTTTGGATTTGGTTGGTGGGTTTCTGGCTTATGCTTCGGGCCTCCGACATCCTTCCCTCCGCTTGTTTCCTTCCCAGCACCTGTGACGTGTTTCTGCTGCACAATGCTCTTCTTAAGACTCTCATTCCATGTTGAAGAGCAGCGCCATCATTCAAGGTTGCTTTTAGAAAAAACCTCAACGCAACAAGATTAGTGGTTCAGACCCACCAGCCACTCTGTGGGTGATGATGTCGCAGTCCCCTTCCACCGTGGTTACCCTCAGGGGACTTTTCTACTCCACTGTCTGAGGTGGAATCCAGTTGGCAGGGATGGCTAACATCACTGTGTTTCTGGCCACGCTCTGGACTCTGATGGCATCATAGAAAGTAAGACAGCATCCCTGTCCTCAAGGACTTCACCACTTGGAGACAAGCAAATAGACTGTGAGAGTGCATGCTAATAAACAGAAGTGGTGGGTCCTTGGATCATGACTTAAAGCACTTAGTTTGGGAAAGTGAGACAGATGCCCTAGGGCCCTTGAGGTCTCCACTGATTCTGAAGCCTGAGAGAGGTGTATCTGGGGAATTAGCAGGTGGTGTAGGGATGATGGGTTGTGCGTAAGGAGAATGCTCCAAGAAGAAGAAGAAGCAAGGGAAAGGCTTGGGGGAGACCTGGAACAGTTGTGAATTCAGGTCACAGTTCCTTCAGCTGTAACGGAATCCTGGGCAGTGGGGACAGGCACAATCAGGACTTCACTGTGACAGCTGTGAATTCATCCACCTCAGTTGGAAGTGCTCAGTGGGGTCTGAGGAGTCCAGCTGGGGATCGCTGTCAGGAGAGCTCCAGCTACAGGAAAGACAGCTAGGAGGGGTGGAGCAGGGAGGGGCCTCCTGGAAAGTCACCGTGGGAAGCCCCGGGACTCGCCTGCTGAAGTGGGGACCCTGAGGAGGTGAGGCAGAGAAGGCAGTGCAGAAATTCTGAGGATCGGCTCCCAAGTGGAGAAACTGTCCCACTTAAAGAGGCAACAGAGAGAATAAAAGCAAAGAGAAGGCAGACGTGGATGGCGGTGCTGCAGGGAGATTCTGGAAAGCTCTGGGAGACATGGGCAGCTTGGTCCTTTGTGAGAAGTGAGCTGAGCAGGATACCCAGTCTGTCGGAATCTAGGCCATGAGACAAACCCAAACCAACACAGGGACTCATTCAGCCTCATAGCAACCTCAGGACAAAGTAGAGCGTCTTCCCTCCCCCCACCCCGTGCATTTCTGAGGCTGTACCTTCTGAAAGCTTCATCTTGGTCTCAGGGAGCAGCTGGTGACTTTGAATCACTGACCCTGTGGTTAGCAGCGCAACTTGTAACCCACTACACCATCGGGGCCATCGGACAGCTCAACCAAAAGACCAAACCATAGTGGTTACATCGATTCCAACTCATTGAGACCCAATATTGAGTTTCTGAGACTAAGTTTTTAACAAAATTAGAAAGCCTCCTCCTTCCCCCACAGCAGGGCTAGGTGGATTTGAACCACCAAACTTGAAGTTATGAGCCCAACACTTATCCCATAGCACCAGTAGGGCTCTTCATCCCAGACAAGTAAATCAACTGATGCAATTTCTCCCTTTTAGAACTGCCTCAGCACTCGCTCACTGCTGATCAGACTGGCTGCCACTCCTTCAGCTCCAGCAAGGAACTTGCCACCATGCCCTACCAATACCCAGCACTCGCCCCGGAGCAGAAGAAGGAGCTGCTGGACATTGCCCATCACATCGTGGCTCAGGGCAAGGGCATCCCGGCTGCAGATGAGGCCACCGAAAGCATTGCCAAGCAGCTGCAGTCCATCGGGACTGAGAACACCGAAGAGAATCGCCGTTTCTACTGCCAGCTGCTACTGACCGCCGCCGACCGGCTGAATCCCTGCTTTGGGGGCATCATCCTCTTCCACAAGACTCTCTACCAGAAGGCAGACAATGGGCGCTCCTTCCCCCAAGTGATCAAATCCATTGGCGGTTTCGTGGGCACCAAGGTTGACAAGGGTGTGGTGCCCCTGGCAGGAACCAAGGCAAGACCACCAACCAAGGGCTGGATGGGCTGTCTGAGTGTTACGCCCAATACAAGAAAGATGGCGCTGACTTTGTGAAGTGGCGCTGTGTGCTGAAGATCGGTGAACATACCCCTTCAGCCCTCGCCATCTTGGAAAATGCCAGCTTGCTGGCCCGTTATGTCCGCATCTGCCAGCAGAATGGCATCGTGCCCATTGTGGAGCCCGAGACCCTCCCTGCCAGTGACCAGGACCTGCAACTCTGTCAGTGTGTCACTGAGAAGGTGTTGGCTGCCGTCTACAAGGCCCTGAGTGACCACCATGTCCACCTGAAAGGCACCTTGCTGAAGCCCAACATGGCCACCCCTGGCCATGCCTGCACACAGATGTTTTCCCACCAGGAGACTGCCATGGCAATTGTCACCACACTGCTCCACACTGTGCCCCCTGCTGGGACTGGGGTCAGTTTTCTGTCTGGAGACCAGAGTGAGGAGGAGGCGTCCATCAACCCCAACGCCATCAACAAGTGCCTCCTACTGCAGCCATGGGCCCTGACCTTTTCCTACAGTTGCAGGTATTTGCCCTGAAGGCTGGGGTGGCAAGAAGGAGAACCGGAAGGTGACCCAGGAGGAGTATGTCAAGCAAGGCCTGGCCAACAGCCTCGTGTGCCAAGGAAGTACACTCCCAGCGGTGAGACTGGGGCTGCGGCCAGCGAGTCCCTTCTCGTATCTAACCACGCCTCCAGAGGCTGCCTCCCAACACTGCTAGCCCCCTGCCCTCTTCCGTGCCCACTTTGATGAGAGGGCACCTCTTGGGCTCCAGACCACTCTTCCCTGTCACTCTGGCCACCCTTGTGACCATGGTGTGCAGTGTTGTCTGTGTACGCTAACTCCTCCATCGCCCTTTCCAGTGCACTGCCAATAAACAACTATTTAAGTGGGGGAAGGGGGAAGAACTGCCTCACAGGGTGTTCAAGGCTATCATCTTTACAGACGCAGAACCCCACATCTTTCTCTCACAGAGCAGTTGGTGGGTTCAAACCACTGACCCGATAGTTAGCAATCAAACACTTAATCAATACACCACCAGGGCTCCTTCCTATTGAGTGTGAGAGCTTCAGAAACAAGGAAGCTGGCATGCTGGAAACCATCGGTGGATGCCTGGAATCTGAGCACTCTTAGGATAGCATCTCCGAACTCACAGCAGCAGCAGCAGCAGCAGGAGAAGAGTTAGACGAGGGTCTCAGCTGCATTTTGCAGAACCCGCACTGTGTGTACTGTAACAAGAGTCCACATCATCGCTTCACGTCTGATCCTGCAGAGAGGCCTGCTGGAGATATAGGAGGTCTGCAGAGGGAGGGCTATTGTTCATGGAGGAGACTAGCGAAGTCGGAGGGACCACCCATTGTGCGAGGGAGAACTGAGGCTCAAAGCTCTCTGTTTTTCCTCCTTGCACCTTATCTTCTGTATACAAACAGGCTGCGGATTCCCGGACTTTCAAGCATTCAGAAATGTGTGATTCTGTTCAAAGGCGCTTACCACACAGGGCCATATGGAAAAGGCACATGAAGAAGCACAGTTGCCAGGGGAAATTTTCAGGGAAATATGTCAATATGTGCCCTTCACATGACCATTGGATAATGTCAACACAAACCAATACCAAGATGGCATCAGGGGTTATGGGATGTCCAGTTCCTTTTACAGTATATGTGTTGGTTTTCATTTTATAATCCTCTCAAAATGAATATAAATGGATTCTTTGAGAAAGTGGGATGTCCAGGGGTGGGTGGTGGAGTTCACAGGCAATAGTGAAAGCTTTTTTCAGAAGAAACCCTATCCAGGAGGCCAGGGTGATCTCAAAAAATGAAATCACAATCAAAATCTGGCAACTACGCTCATGCTGTATTGTGTGCACAAACTATGTGCATGGGGGTCTCGCTGGGCACTGGGTTTTGAAGGCCCAGGAGAAAGTATCCTGGAATGGATACAAACCAACTTCCCAAGGATCAAGAAGAAGACAGACTGTTGCTGTTGCCAATGCCAGGCACTTCGAGATCTTTCTAGGGCAAGCAGAGCAGGCAGTATTTGAGTTTGGCCTGCACAACGACTTGAGCTTTGAAGGATGTAGGCGGTTAGCCACTCTAATGGAATATCATGAACAAAGACCCAGAAGTGAGGCTATGCACAATGGTAAGAAAACAAAAAATCAATCATATTTTTGTCCTATTTGGTCAGATAGCGCTTGAACAGCGCCCCCTCACCCCCCCACCCCCTTTGGCTTGTTCACTTCTTAGCTGTCTATGAGAGGTTAAAGAAATCTGAATTAAGTTAGTTAAATTGACTTTTATTATTGAATTATAATCATTTGTGCAATTATGAAACCAGGTGTTCCTGATTGAGATCAATTATTCCTTCACCTGATCACTATCGAGCTAATAGGGACTTAGAATTGCTGCTCGAGTACACTCCCAGCCAGGCTGAAGCCTCCTTGAAAGGCATTTATTAAGCCAAAGAGTGGTGGGGAAAAAAATCCAGGGGAGAACAAGGGCAGAGATTAAAATCCTCCAGGAAAAGGCCTAGCAAAGCTGATTTGATCATTAAGTAGCCTTAATGGGTGACTGGCTGTTGACAAGGAATCTTTGAGGTGTTCCTACAGGAACTCTGATGGGGGCGCGGTAGGGGGTGGGCATGAGGTGGGCTGGGAAAAGAGACTGAGGGCAATGTCTGTACAGAGCAGTGGTTCTCAATCTTCCTCATGCCACGACCTTTTAATTCAGTTCCTGCTATGGTGGTGACCTCCCCCCACCCCATAAAATTATTTTTGCTGCTACTTCATCACTGTCATGTTGCTACTGTTAGGAATCGGGCATGACCCACAGGTTGAGAACGGCTGGTGGAGAGAATAGCGTGAGAGCCTTTTCCTGCTGTGCTCTTCCACTGGGGTGGAATGCTGGCTTCCTGTTTCCTGAGGCTTCAAACCTGAATCCCAGAGAGGAAGGAGTTGCTGTGTGTGCGAAGTGGACATGCAGGGGCAGCTTCTACTCTGGGAGATGCAGGCTTTGGATTCTGACAGTTCTCCATGCCCTCAAGTTCAGCTCCCACTCTGGGGGCCTGGTGGTATCGTGGTTACCCACTCGACTGTGATCTGCAGGGTTGGGAGTTCAAGATCCACCAGCAGCCCCAGGAGAGAAAGACTGGACTCTCTTTCCCCCCCTCAAACAGTTACACTCTCAGAAACCCAGAGGAGGTCACTATAAGTCACCATTGTCACTCTGTAGGCAGTGCAGTTCTCAGTCCCGTCTGAGAGGTGACAGCTCTGACGCTTGCAATAGCCAAGAGACTGGCCTCCAGTCACAAAAACCCAACGCAAACAAGATGACTTACACACATTAAAACAGAGAAAATGGGCTAAACCAAAGCTTGTACAAGTAGAACCTGAAACATGGGGGATCCAGGACAGATGATCCTTTCAGGACCAGTGGTGGGAGTGGGGATACCGGGAGGGTATAATGAAGGTGGAGTACAAAGGGGGAACCGATTGCAAGGATCTACATATAACCCCCTCCCGGAGGTACGGACAATGGGGAAATGGATGAAGGGAGACATCGGAAAGTGTACGATGTGACAAAAATAATAATAATTGATAAATTATCAAGGATTTATGAGAGAGGGGGAAAGCGGGGAGGAGAGGGAAATATGAGGAGCTAATACCAAGGGCTTAAATAGGAAGAAAATGGTTTGAGAATGATGATGACAACAAATGTACAAAGGTGTTTGGCATATGGTAGGTCTATGGATTGTGATGCGAGTTATAGGAGTCTCAATAAAATGATTTAAAAAAACAGAGAAATTGGTTGTATACAGAACTGTGCAAACCATAGGCATCTGCTTTCAGGCGTGGCTGAACTCCGAACCTACTGACCTGAAGACCCAGAAGGACCTTCTGCCTTCACCAGCTCTTCTCTCTTCCTTTGCAGGGAGACCACCTTTTCAGCTACCCTTGTGGATGTTCTGCTTTCTGTCCCATTCAACAAAGGGGGTGGTGGGAGTGGTGTGGTGTATCATTGGAATAATATAAGCTACAGATCTGAGCCTATCTCCATGACTAGGGAATGAAATCGCAGAGACCAAGACCAAATCTGTTATCTTTGCGTCTGACTTCTAATGACCCTGTCAGTAAAACTATAACTGCCCTATTGGATTTCCACAAATCCGAAGGAAGCAGACCGTCACATCTTACTCCCTCAGTGTGGCTGGGGGGTGGGGTGGGGTGGGGCTTGAACTACCAACCTTTCAGTTACCAGGCTTCCCTCCTGTGTCACTTGGGCTCCTTTGAAACCTGCACTGGTTCAACGACTCTTTGGGAAATAAATGCCTGAGCAAGTCCGTGTCTCTGACTCCCACCATGACTACGTCAATCATCATCTCAGATGGCCTTGTTGATAACCCACCCGGAAATCCAAGCATCCTTTCTCCTTCCCCTGAGCTCTGGAGAGACACAACAAGATCAAGGTTAGCCAAACTGCTGCTAGTCCTGCATTCTCGAAGTCCTTCCTGGCAACTCACCTGGGATCTCCAGTAGTCTTCTGTTTTCAGCAGGAGGGAAGGCCAGACCTGTGATCAACAAAGCCTTTGGACTCAATCCCCTTCTTGGCAGCATTAGTGTTGCAAGTCATCAATACGACCTAAAAGGCTGACAGTTCAAACCCACCTACATACACCTGGCAATCTGCTTCTGAAAGGTCCTAGTCATGAAAATTCCATTGACAACCAATTTGGTTCTGGCTGCTGCTCTTAGGATTTCTGAACTCTTCCCCTAAAAAGGGGGGGGGCACCAGTGCCATCAACTCTGACTCCTAGAGTCCCTTAGGGGAGAATCGAACTGCCCCAGAGGGTCTCCAAGACAGCCTGCTATCTGCAGGAACCAACGGCCACAACCTAGCCCTGCGGCACAAACTCCTTAAAACGTGTAGGCAACTGGTTGATCTTCCAGCAGAAAGTGAATGCTGTTCATGCCTGAGAACTTCGTGATGTTCCTAAAAGTAGATCGAGGTGTCCTGCACCCTTTGCCCTTACATATCATCCAAGCTGCATGAGCAAAAGCTGTGTCGCTTCCTTCATGCATGAGTCACTGACTCGCTCTGCATGGATGGAGATCTAAGGGTGTCCCAGGTAACAGGTAACTGTTATGAATCTGCATCTGACTAGAAATGACTTCACCCCAGACCATTGCATCTGTTGGCCCAGCTTACTGTAATGACCAGTCTGCCTAAACTTCAACTCCTTTGACGCCTTTTTTTTTTCTGCATCGATTTAGTCTTTTAATGGGTGGATATTAGGACTCTTTCTATCTCCAGTAAGATGGAAAGTCTCTTCCAGGAAAATAGTCAAATGAAACTGAGGTGTGAAGACTAGAATTTATGGAATTTGTGAGCTTTCAATGCTGGCGGGAACTGGTTTGTCAGAGGGCACATTTTGAAAGGAGGGAGGGTTGTTTTGGGAAGGTGTCTAAGCAAAGAACGAGGGCAGGAGGGAAAAGGGTCTGCTCTCTCTGCGGCTGGAAGAGCTTGATTGTGGAGGCAGGGAAGGCGCTGGCTAGATGTTGAGCCTCCGGGCCCTGGAAAGATGGAAGGAGTCAGGTGAGGGACTCAAGAGAGAGTGATGGAACCCCTGATGGCTTCTTCACCCTACACCAGAGGCAGAGGGCGATGTAGCCCTCTCACCTTGAACCCAACATATCCCAACAATGGAATTCTGTTTGAGGGGGGATTGGAAGAGCAGGCAGGGATTAGAGGGCAAACATCCTGAGAACAAGCTAAAGCTGCTGGGGTAGGGGGGCTGCAGAGACCCTCAGGGGATCCCATGCCAGACCTGTTGCTGATTCCGACCCCACGAGTCGATTCTGCCTCACAGAGGTCCCAGGTGCTCCTAGAGGTTTCTCCCTAGGGGCTTTCTCATGGGAGCCGAGGGCCAGGCCTTTTCTTCTTGGTGCCACCAGGCGGGCTCACACAGGCCATCTTCTGTTAAGAGTCAAGCACAAGCCACTTGGAGAGCCTGCTGCCAGCCCAGGGGCAGGGACACTTCACTGGAGCTTTCTGTGCATCCACCAGCTGGTAAGACCTTTGCGCATGTGGGCCTCAGGTGCCCTCCAGAGTGGAAAACAACCCCCACATTTCAATGCATGGGGCGCTGTCTGTGGGATGGAGATTATTTATGGGAAACACAAGCTAAGTTGAAAGTGCCCCATTTCAAAATGAAGAAAAGGCTTTGTCATGAGAAAAGAAGAGGGGATAAGAAGGGGAAGAGCAGGGCAGTGAGCGGGTCCGTTCCCAGCCACGCGGAGCAGGTTTGAGGCAGCAGCGTTGTGGGCGAGTGGACACGGCAGCCTCGCCCTGCACAGCAGACTCTGGAGCTCAGGCCCTCTAGTGAGGCTCTTGGAACAGGTGGGATAAGGGACCCCAGAAGTAGAACCGCTGCTCCCACCTGTACCTGCCCTGCCAAATGCCCCCTGGCCCAGAGGCCCAGGCAAAAGGATTCCAAATGGCAATGAGAGCTCACTAGCTCCACAAACCCTAGCCTTCAAACCTCAGTTTCGTGGGAATATTTTCCTTTAAAAGATGTGGCCTCCTCACCAATGTAGAAAGAGTTCTAGCATCAATTAATCAGTGCAAACAAAGTAAAAAAGATGTCAAGGATGGTTTTGCTCTGAGCTGGAAGAGCTGCTGTTTGACCAAGCACCTCCTTCCTGGCGGCAGAGAGCCAACAAAAGCAGGCACCCAGGGGTCCTGGGCTGCAGTGGCTCCCCCAGAGGGACAGACCAATGCAGCAGGCTGGAAGAGGAACTGCTCTTGGAACAGCAGGTCTAGGGGTGGTTCTGAGGTCTGAGGTGGCCACCAATATCGCCGGCCAGCCAGACTATTAGGGATTCTGCACTCCCACCCCCTCATTTCACAGAGCTAGTTGCTGGGGTCCAGAGAAAGAAGTAATTTGTCCCCTGTCACCAGGATGGCCCATGACGCAGGCTCCCTGGGTCTTGGCATACTGCACAGTCACCCTGCCCAGGGGCCCTGTGTTTCATGACAATCAGCATAATTACCTCTCTCGGTATTTTCCAGCCACTGGGAAAGTCTCACTTCATTAAGTCCACAGAGCAGAAACATTTGCTAGGCCAAGGATTTGCCCACGTGATACACAATTAAAGCAATGGTAAAGGGAATAAAATGTGTACCATCTACTGACCACCTATGCAAGATGTATATTGTATTCCCTTAAACGAGCAGAATTAACTTGGTGACAGTTCTCCCTGGCTGGGACTTGAACAGCAGGAAGTCAGCAAGACCTCAAGCATTTGACAGGCAGCAAGAAAGAGTCACAGCCAGGAGACACCCTCACCCCCACCCCAACTCCTGGATCAAGGGCAAGGATCCTGGGGAAATAGAGCTCCTTGCCTCCCCTACCCAGCAGAGTGGGTGCACAGACCACATGAGATGGCCCTTTGACAACACGACGTTTGGTGTACATCGCAATGTTTGTCTAGAGACCCTCCATCTAGCGGTGGCTGCAGGAAGGAGTGGTCCCCAAGAGCAGGTTAGAGGAGGCCGGAAGGTGGGCAAGGGACTTGCAGGAACAGTGGCCATCACTGAAGCTGCCGAGTCTGGAGAAGTGAAAGCTCCCAGCACCAGGTGGACCTGAGGGCCCTGGCTCTTCCTGGTCATATGATCTGGAGCAATTCCTGTGGTTTCCTGAACATGGGCATCGAGGACACAAATAAACACCTTGCAGGGCAATTGGGAAAGCTGGCCATACTGAGAGCTGGCATTTGTTGACTTCAATCCTATTGTAGGCTCCCCCACTCTGTTGGCCCACTGAATCTCCACAAGTCTGTGAGGCAGACTGTATTGTTATCTTCATTTTATGAATGGAAAAAGGCTGGGAAAGTGAGTTTAGGGAATCTGTTCAAGATCACCCAGCCACTGAGTGAAAGTCAGACTTTGAACCTGGGGGATCTGGCCCCAGAAAGTACACACTTCCCCTCGACACGAGATGCATCCGTTTCTTACTGCTGCTCTCACAGTTTGTCACCAAGAGAGCAGCTAAAAAAACATGCATTACGACCTCACAATTTGAAGAGTCCGAAGGTGTCGGCCAGACTACATTCTTTCTGGAGGTTCTAGGGGAGAATCTGTTCCTTGCCTCTTCTGCCAGCTTCTAGAAGCTGCCTGCATTTCTTGGCTCATGGCCTCCTTCCAGCAGTGGAGTCATTGTTTCCATCCTCACATCTTCGAGGACGCTGACTCCTCTGCCTCCCTCTTCCAAAGACCTCTGTGATTACCTGGATCCACACAGATCATCTATGAGCATCTCCTCGTCTCAAGGTCCTTCAGTTAATCATCTTTGCCTCATTTGGGGAATTGGTCTTCTGAGGGGTTCCAAAGAGCGCCTGTGTCATTTCTTTTTTGTGAGTTTCTCCTCTCCCCCAGTGTAAGGAACTCCAACTAATGGGCCTGCCACCCTTGGGCCCTCTCACTTATCCTCTAAAAAAGGCTGAAAGGGCCAGCTGTGATTTTGCTGCCAGTCTGAGGTCAGAATCCTTCTACACGCTGCCTATGTCAGGCAGAGGAATCCCAGGGAGCACTGAGAGGTGACACAGTTCTCGAGTGGGGAGGGCTATGGCCAACGTGCTTCCTAGCTGGGCCTGGGGCCCCTGAGCTTGAGGAGGTGGATTAGAGCATCCATTGACCAACTTGGCGGACGTAGGGACGCACGATGCCCATGATAGATTTTCTTCAGCCCGCCAGGAAAAGGAGCAAATCAAAGATAAACAGTGGGTTTTAAAAATAAAGCTAATCCATTCAACTTGATATTTTGCTCTTCATTCAGGATGTAATGTCCTTCTTCTCTTGTGTGTCTTAAAATGCCCTTCCTTTTATAAAATGATTGTGGTCGTCAATGCTGACTATTCCCTAGGTGGCTTCCCTTTTAGGCCCGTGGGACGATTAATCGTCTCCGCTTCAGTTTATGGAAGGTTTTCACGAATGCAACCCAAGCAGAAAGAATGTGTCACTTCTGGGCAGAATTTCGGAGAACTGATGGGCAATCCATTTCGATCCCACTTTACCACCTCTGACAACAAGGAAACACGTACCAAGACGCAGCCTCAGTCAACCCTGCCCTATGTCTACAACCCTGACAACCCCACCAAGTCCACAGGAGAACTAACCCTTCACTGTAGGGAGCCATCAGATATCTGGAGAGTTATTTGTTCCTTCAGCATTATCTGACTAATAGAGGAGCTGATGTTTTGCATGTCTTTATTTAGCAATATGAAATATTGGCAAACTTCTATTGGCTTTTTTATTTCCTTTGGACATTTAAATGCCCCAGGAAATTGCAGTGCTGTGGATACTCTGACACCCCGGTGTGTGTGTGTGTGTGTGTGTGTGTGTGTGTGTGTGTTGGGGGTCGGGGACAACGGGGAATCCAATTTGACAAGAATAAGTCTCCGGCCTCCATCGGGGGCTTCTCAGTCCCAAAACAGCCAGAAAACACCAATTCTTCCTATGTGACAAGTACATGCCTAAGCAGAGTGGGCAGAAGGTAGATGTGGGCAGGATGCTGGCCCAAGGAAAGGTTTAATTGTGGAAAAAGAAAGAGGTAAACATAGCTGGGCAGGTACTCTGCTGGACTGTCAGAATCAACAGAACCGACACGGTCCATGTTCTCATCTAGTTCCATGTACTCTGTGGCTGTCTGTCTGGAGAGGTTGGGGGTGAGAGAGACAGGGCATGTGCCTGGGAGGGCAGATAAAAGCAAACAGATAAGTTAAGCAATGAAGCTACCCAAGAGTACAAGGTAGGACTGAGGTTGAGAATAGCAGGAGGGCTTCCTTTCACAAGTCCTCTTTGGTGGGTGATGGGAGTCTAGTGAAGTTGCATCTGGAAAGATGAGATGCAGCCAGCAGGAAAGGAGTGGGGAGGGTGTTCCAGGAACCAAACTCAGAAAGGGGTGTGATCTGTTCCTGAGGCTGACATTCTTGGGGCCGGAGCATGGGGCTGGAAGGCGAGAGGCAGGAAACAGTTTGGAAGGGGCGGCCGGAGTCAGGTCCTGCAGGCCTCGCCAGCCACAGGGTGAGTACATGCAGGAGAGCAGAAGTCCATGAAGCTGCCTCTTCCGTGTCACCACCCGGATGACTAAGAAACACTCCCCATAACACATTCCACGAGAAACCCTCCTGTCCACTCACTCACACCCTCAATCTATTTCTGCTGCCTTCTCCATCTGCGAAATGGCAGGGCTCTTCTTCATGTTGCTCAAGTCCCAAACCCAGGAGTCTCTTACACCCACAGTGACTCCACCAGGGAATCCTAGCGGCTCTCCCTTGAAGCGCTGTCCTCAGGCTGACCCCCGCTCACCATCTCAGGCTTCAGGCCTGGCCCAAGACACCAAACCTGGCCTATTGCAATAGCCTGCCAATAGGTCTACAGTGGAGCCTCCATGTTTCTCCTGATGTGGCCATCAGGCAGCCTTTACAACACAAGAGGAGGCCATTCTCTGCCCCACACTGACCGCGGCTTCACATCTCAGAATGAACCCTGGGTCCTTGTCATGGCCTTTAAGTCCAGTGTGTTCTGGGTGGGACCTCACCATCTCTCCGATCTCATTTCTACTTCTCTTCCCCCGCCTCCTACCCCGCACTCAGCCTCAACCCCACAACCCTGCCTGGCGGAGGCTCTGGACCAATAATGCTTCCTTGGCATTTCCACTCTCTGGAATCCTCTCTGTTATTTATTTCCTGGGACCTTCTCCCTCCCTTCTCCCAGATCATTCCTCAGTTGTCATTCTGACAGAATGACAGAATGGGTATCTTCAGACACCTTTTTCATCATTTCTTCCTTCTCTCCTGGGAGTTTGTCTCCACGTTCCATGTTGCCGTGTGACCGACTACATACTTTAATTGTTTGGGACCAGAGGTCGGCACACCTTTTTTTTTTTTTCATTCATAAAGGGCCAGATGGTAAATATTTTAGGCTTTGCAGGCCATACGGTCTCTGTCACAACGACGCAACTCTGCTGGTGTAGTGTGAACGCCGCTATAGACGGTACGTAAATAAATGAGCGAGTGTGGCAGCATGCCAATAGAACTTTATTTACAAACACCGGGGGCAGGCTGGATTTGACCCTTGGATTTGGCATTTGTCATCTTCAACCCTTACTCAAATGCAAACTCCAGGAGATGGAGGGCTGGGTCTTTGTCAATTACCCCCTGCAGCAGTTCAGCAGTGTCCGGGGCCTGGTTGACAGTCCTTTCAACCTTACTGAACTGGTGGCTTGACCAATGGATCATGAAGTTCTTGGGAGAATTCAATTCTAGTAACTTGATGAAGGCATTTGGACTTTCTTCTTTATTTAAAAAAAAAAAAAGGAAAGGAAAAGAAAGTTTGAGATGAGTCTTTGCCAGCTTTCACAATGTTGGTGGCTTGTGATTGACAGCTCTTATCTGCTGTCTGCGATGCTCAGAGCGGAGACATTTTGAGACAAACGACAGCCGCTTGCTCAGCTCGCTGTTTACTCTCGTACAAGCACTGTGTCATGCACATCGCACGTTGAATTGGATGTGCGATGCATCAGGCCCCTGCCAACAAAAACACATCGCAATCAAATCGTCGTGTCTGCAGAGGCCCAGGGAGGCTGCTCCAGATGTCTCGTGGAGCTCAGGGGCCCTGCTGCAGGGTGCAGGTCCAAGGACCCACAGTGGTGCCGGGCATGGAAAAGCAGAGGGACAGGGTTTGAGTGAAGAGGACACAAGACTGAGGAGAGGTCAAGCCATGCTTGGAGCCAGGAGACCAGTGGAGCCAGAGAGCACCGTAACCGTGACCTTGTGGGGCTTGGTGAGCCAGGGTACAGGCTGGACTCCTGATTCTGAGAGACCAGCCCAGCTACAGTCTCTGAGATACGATGCCAGTCTGGAGAATTTCTACCAACTGGGCAGGAAGAAATCACGGAAGGTTTAGAGAAGTCAGTGGAGACGGTGATGGGAATTCATCGACAAAGGTTGACCACTAGAGTGAGCACACAGACGTGAACGAATGAATGATGGAAGACTGAAAAGTAGACGCCAGATCCGGAGTGGACCCAGAAGTCGAGGGAGTGACCGTATCATCCCGCTTTCTGGCTGAAAGGGGAGAGGGGGTGGCATTGAAACCAGCAGGAGAGATTTGAGACTTGAGAGGGAGGACACTGGCTGGACTGCAGCTCCTCAGACTGTCAACCCCCCCCCCAACACACACCCCCCCATCACCTGGTTTGCATGTTTCATTACAAACATGGACAAGGAAAGCTCCTTGTCCGCCTCCACAGGGAGGGCCATCAAGTCTGCGGTGTGTTTATTTGCTAACCCTGACGACAAGTTCAGGTACTGCTTCCCCAAGAAGCCTCCCTGATTTCCCCCCTTGACAGAGATGTCTTCTCCTTGGAGCACCTGGGCTCTTTGACATGTTCCTAATTGCAAGGAAGCAAACAGATCGGTGCTGGACGAATACAGGCAGACTGCTCCTTTGAGGGCAAACGAGTGAGACTTCCTCGCACATACTTTAGACTTGTTTTCAGAAGAAACCGGCTCTCAGAGAAGGACGTCGTGTCTGGTAAAGTAACGGGGCAGTGAAAGAGAAGGAGGAACTGACCCAGTGGCTGCTTTGGTGGTCTCAAGCTTAAGTATTGTGTGGTACACAGAGTCCCTACGAGTCAGAAACCATGTGATGGCACCTGACAGCATCAACGATTACATTGGACCTCAGCACCAGCCTAGATTTGAATCAGCCCGAAGACTAGTTAGCTCTGTGACCTGGGGCAAGGCCTCTGTTTCCTCATCGATAAAAACTCCAGAAGACTCACTGTCCTAGAGTCAATTCCGACTTCTCGCTTCTATGTAGGACAGGGCAGAACTGCCCCTGGGAGTTCCTGAGACTGTGACACTTTATGAGAGAGTCTTGTCCTTCTCCCTCTGAGCAGCTGGTGGTTTCAAACCGCTGACCTTGCGCTTAGCAGCCCACGGTGTAGCCACGACACCCCAGGGCTCCTTCATTCAGAAAAGAGGGGTAATGATACCTTTCTAAGATCACTGTAAGGGTTGAAATGATTCAGATGTGGGACCTGCGTAGAACAGGGCCTGGAGCATCATGAGCAGAATGTCAGCCATGGCTATTACTGCCCATTGAAATCATTTCTATCCACGAAGGTTAGGGCTGTACTTTCTTAGCGTTTGTGTTCTCTTTAGGAAGCAGCAACACACATTCATGTAGGATGTACTCGATCAACGCCTGTGGAATTTATGAATGAATGATTGAATGAATGAATGATCATCTTAAGACGCGAGCTTCACTATAGAGTCGCACACAGAGCAGTGTTTTCAAAACCAAGAATGGGTCTTGATTTCCTCACCCGCAAAACGGAATCGCTGCTGCCACTGCTGCTGCTGTCAGTAGATGCCTTCGAAAGGGTCCCAACTCAGAGTGAGATGCAGCCCTGGTCTGGGCCATCCCAACCAGGGTCGTGCTTGGGCCCTCTGTGGCAGCCCCTGTGTGAGTCCATCTCTTTAAGGGTCTTCCTCTTTTTCTCTGACCTTCTACTGCACCCCGCAAAATAAAGAGGTTAGAGTAAATGATTCTAAAAGTCCAATATAGCCCTGGAGTTCTATTCTTGGGATCACTAGACTCTCAAGAGTCTTGTTTTTTGGGTGACTACACCATTAGGAATTTTCTAGGGGGAAAAAAATGAGTGGAAGAATTTTTTTAATTGAAAAAATATTTCCCAAGGATGTTCAGTACTCGACACAGAGAAAGATCTTATCAAGCACAGGGGAGCTAGAGTTCGAGACGGATCCTCTCTGTTCTCTCAGTAATTAGAACTCACACATCAAGTCAGAGTGGCCATTATGTCAGAAGTCTGCACAGCAGCTATTTATCCCAAGACGCCAGACACTTAGAACATGCATCAAGTCAGCTTAGATTGTTCCCAAGAAAAGCAGCTTCAGTGAATCAAACCCCAGCTCCCTGGAGACCCGCTGACCCTGCCAAATCTGTGGTCTGGCACCTGGAGCTTTGCCCTTGTAGGCTTCTGGGGGCAGAGGAGGAACAGCACGGCCTCTGTGGGTGGTCAAAATGCCGTGGGGCTGCTAGGATGGGACACCTGGGCTTGACTTCTCCGACCCCACTGCTGCCCCCTCTCCCCATCTTGGCCACTACCTGCCTATGTAGCTTCCATTTCAGTTTGTAGGTATGAGCTTTCCCAGGGATTGTGCTTATTTCTCTTAGGCCCTCTATTGCCTAGTAGGTGCTGAACAAAGATTTGTTCAATGAATGAATGAATGAGTGAATGAAGACCAACCCATCCTTAAAACCCAGCTTCAGGGATGCTGAAATGAGAGAGGAAGCATCTGGGTCTTATGGTGGCAATCCAAGGAGAACTCATTTGTGAGTTACAATAAAGTCTGTGCATCCATTATTAAGCAAAAGTGAAGGGACCCACACACGGTCTTCCACAGTCTCTCTTTACTTTCAAATCCATCTGGCACGGGGACGATGAGACCTGTCACTATCCTGTGGCATTGGGTGGGTGGGTGAGTGCCGGACTCTGAAATGCTGCGGGTGCACCAGCATCCTGTGAGGGGTAACAAAAGTCATGTGGCACCCCCTCCATCCCCCTCGCCCCAGGCTTCCTGTCGGAGTTCTGCTTCTCCCACACACACCCTGCAGCATGTGATCTCCCCCCAAAGAGCCCTGCACCGGGTTCTGAGTCGGGAGAGGAAAGCTACATTCCTCCTCAACAGATGTCACCATAATTAGATAACTCATTATATCAAGGAATAAGGGAAAGAGATTGACATGGATACAAATGTGAACATATTGATAGCTTTTCTGCAAGTGAGCTTGTGCAGTCTTAGAAACTGATTTCCTGGACAGGGCTCAAGGGATGAGTCAGCTGTTGGAGCCCGGAGAGATTTTCCACAATGAAATTCTAGTCTCAGTAAAGTATCCTAAGAGCTTTTCACCCTGTAAGCCCATTCCCAGGGGCGGCCATGGCTCTACGTCAGTGGGGGCGCACGCACCCACTCACCGGAGGAGTCCAGCAGGGAGCCAGGGCCTGGAGGCGAAGCGGGGCAGGGGAGGCCATGGCACTCTATGAGGCAGGCGTGTGGGCAGTAGTTGATGCTGATTCAGAGGCTTCCCACCCACCTTCTCCACCAAGGCCAGCCCAGGGAATTAACTAGCCCCTTTCTTGCCATTAGAGTTAGAAGGAGACCAAGGGGAGGCTTTCCTGGAGCCGTGGCTGGGATGAAGCGTCCTTCACCGGTGTTCCCAGAAGGACCCCTGGCCCTGCAGGAGCAGCCATCCCTCTGTCATGTATTTGTCTCTTTTCCCTGTGTCTCTTTTTCATGTGCATAAACATGTGAGGGTTTAAGTACAGAAGCCTTTCCAACCTGATCATCCCATAGAGAGAAATGCCCCAAAATCAGAAAATAAAACAAAGTCAAGTGAAGTCGTGAATTCCAACACATGCCACTCTCTTGCTCAGCTTGTCACAGCCATTATTTTTCCAATTAGAAGGCAAGGGTGGTTCGGAAGGAGAGAGTCCTTGTCTTCTGTGGGAAGTGCTAGGGTTCCATTTCTGATTGTTGCACTTATTAGCAGCCACTCTCGTAAGAGAGGGGATAAAAAAGCTGGCGCGTGTCCACACACACACATCAACTGAAATCAAAAGGATTTGTAATAGATGACGGGGTAGTATGAAGCACTGTATTTCGATGAATTTGAAAATTTAGAAGAAATAGAGAGACATAGTACCTACCTCAATTAACCGGGACTGAAATAAAAAATTTAAAGTCACCCATAAGGAAGAATGAAATCGATCAGCTCATCTAAAAACGCCCAAACAAAAACCATAATGGAATATTAAAATATATTGTCTAGAAAGGCAATAAAGTGAAGCATAATAAAAAGATCATTTAACAGCTCACGCTTGCTTGGTGCAATATAAATACATTTAATTAGACAATTGGCTCTTGGGCATGATCGCAAATTCTGTAAACACTAAAATGCATCTTGTTTCACTGCACTGGAAAGGAAAAAAATGTGTGGCCTTAGACAGCTTTGTTGGTGAATTCGACCAAGAATTAAGAGAGGAACCGATACCAATTCTACTCAAAATCTTCCAAAGTACAGAAAAGGATGGAAACTTCCCCCCCAGACACACCCCAAATTCATTTTATGAAGTGAACACAATCCTGATAGGCAGAGACATAAGAAAGAAAGTTAGAAACCAATATCAATGGATGCAAGATTTCTCAGTAAAAGCCTAGTCAATAAAATACACAGTAAAGTTCCTGCCCCCTTGGGATTCATATGCCATTTGAAGGAAGTGTCATACTTCTTTGGTTGCCTCGCTTTACAGTTCCACCAGCAGTACACGAGAGTTCCAGTCTCTTCACATTCAGACTAGTACTTATGGTTTTCTATGTTTTTCAAGGTTTCTATTTGTGCTCGAGTGTAGGGAGATGATCCTCGTTTTGATTTGCATCTCGCTAATGGCTAAAGACGGCCAGCATTTTCCCATTGCTGTTGGCCTCCTGAATGATCTGTTTGATGGGGGGTCTTATCATGTCCTCTATACATTGTAAGTTGGATTATTTATGCTTCTGTTGGGTGCCAATGCTTTTCGTTTGCCTTCCTACACTTAAATTTTGAACTACCAGCCAATAGAGAACAGCAGTGGTGATAAGAGATAACCTTGTCCACTTCTCATTCACAAGGGGAATGCTTTCAGCTTCTCTCTATTAAGCTCTATTAAGCTTCTCTCTGTTGCGATCACTGAAGTAAAATAGGTGCACAAAACAAATATGGTGAAGAAAGCTGAAGGTGCCCAGCCATCAAAGGATATATCAAGTGTCTTGAAAGCCTGAAGATAAACATTAGACCATTTACCTGAGAAGAGACCACAGCCACACAGAAGAAGCACAACAACGAGCGTGGTCAGATGGTGGTGAAAGTGGTAAAAGGTCTAGGCAATAGACATCAAATGGGGCGGAAAACAAAACAAAACAAAACACATATCACTGTGTGCAC
>PVJH01020108.1:0-41381 GCA_004026705.1 Nesogale talazaci | reverse complement strand
GGCCTGCATACAATTGATGTTGGTATGGACTGTGATGGGAGTTGTATGGGCCCCCAATAAAATGATTCATTAAAAAAAAAGGGGGGGGAAAGGGAAGCTTTTTTTTTTTTTAAGAGGAGCATGTACCAAGGGCTCAAGTGGAAAATGTTTGGAAATGTATGTGGCAGCATGTGTGCACATGTGCTTGATACAAATAATGTACTGAATGTTGTAGTAGCTGTAAGAGCCCCCAATAAAATTATAAAAATAAATAAATAAATAAATGGGGACTGATAAAAAAATATATATGCCAAAATACAAATGAGTTAAGTAACTTGACTAAAATTATACAACGAGTTTCTGATAGCAAAGTCAATGAGTGTCTGGCTTTCTCTGAGGCCCTCACTGTTTCACTGAGCAGGATTTGGCTCTTACAACAACTTAAAACATTTATGAACTCTTTCCAAAAACACTCAACTGCCATCAGGTCAATTCTGACTCACAACAGTACTACGTAAAAATATCTACCTTTGCAACAATTATGAGACATAAGAGATTCTCATAAGGCATTTTTCAATGCAGTTGAATCATTTAATTAAGAACTGCAAACTACCAGGGCAGCGAGGCCACAACAACAACAACAACAAAAAGAACTGCAAACTGGCATGTATTAAGAGAAAGAAGATGGATATAAGACTACAATACTATATGTTCAAGCCTTTGTTTAAAATATTTGTTTAAAAAAGACATTGTATCACTGCAGTCTCATCAACAGTTGTGCTGATAGTTATATTAGTTTATTAATAGTGATTAGAACAAACGGGGGGGGGCAGAATTGTAATATGTAGCCTAGAAACATAAATTTTAAGGTTGAATTTCATGCTATCCACTCAGTAACAGTATGACCATGGATAAGACACTTGGATTCTTAGAGCCCCATGTCTTCATCAGTCCAAAAGAAGTGGACTACTCACTCCTCTCAATCACTAAGTGGCACATTCTTACTGTCTCTTGCCGAGTACCTCTTGTTTCCCCATCTTTGGTGACAAGAGTGTGCCTTAATTCTCCTCTATGTCTACGCTATGGAGCCCTGGTGGTTAAGCACTGGTCTGAGATCTGCATGGTGGACAGTTCAAAACCACCAGTAGCTCCTCAGGACAAACACTGGGCTTTCTATTCTCGTACACAACTAGTCTCCAAAACCCACAGGGAGGCAGCACTGACTTGAGGGCAGTGAATTCTGAGTTCTGAGAGTTAAGTCTATGGTAAAGTTCGAATGACAGAGAACAGTTTGGGCAAGTGTTACTCTTAAGGGATCTTTTTCCAGAAGTCAGAGGCCAGTGTTCTTTTTATGAATAAATCAAGATTCACCAAATTTTCCAGTGAACTAATTCAACAGTTAAAATTGTGAAGACCTCCTACTCCCACCACCAGAGGGCAGTGATGCCCAAAAAACAAAAACAAAAACAAAAAACAAAAAAAAAAATAGGGGGGGGGGGCTGAGCCCTGGTGGCGTAGTGGTTGTGCACGGGGCTGCGGCCCACTGAGTTGGAGGTTCAAATCCAGCAGCAAGGCTGGGCCTCCTACTCCCACCACCAGAGGGCAGTGCTGCCCCCAAAACAAAACAAAAACAACAAAATAATTATGAAGACCATGATCAATTGACTTCATTCATATCAAATAAAAAGTAAAAGAACTATAAAAATTGTAAGGGTTAACATGCCAAGAAGCAAGCAATTAATAGGTTTAGGCAAACACGTTTCCTAAAGATACTAGTAAAGGATTTGCTACAAGTGTCTCCCAAGTCTTCTATGCCTATGTCACACAGAAATAATCCTTAAAATCAACAAGGCACATTCATGACAAGTATCACTAGATGATCTTGAAGTCCTTTCACAGTTAACATTTGACTCTGAAAGTGAACACGAGAATATTTCCTAATGAGTACTATTTCTATACTTTTCCTTCCATTTGATCTTTCCAAATAGTATCTTGCAATGATAGGAAGGAAAGCATTTTTATCTGCCATTTTAAAATTCTGCTCTTACCCCTTTTAAAGTATAATCCAGCGCCAACAGAGCATATGTACACTTCTGATTTGACCCCAAAATTATTCACTGTGACATATTTATACAGATTCTGTAATATAAGATTCATACCTGGACTCCTTTTAATGTATGATTCAATGTATCAATAAAGTTCTGAATTTCATCATTTTTATTTGCCAAAGTTGAAATAATTCTTTGGAGAGCTTCCTAGGATTAAAACAAAAGATCAAAACATTATGATATTTTATTTTAGTTAAAGGGAATGATAGCCTTTACAACAACCATTTGTTAAACCCTTTACTTAGGAGTCTGTTATATAATGCCCAGGACCAACTGCAAAGTTTCTCACTGTTCAAAATTTCCAGGGGGTCTATAATTATAAAAGTAGAAAACTGTATTTGAACTTAAAAAATAAATTAAAAACTTTGTATTCTGAGTATCCAACTTAATCATCATCAAACCTTCTACACAGAAGATAATAATATTTCATATCAGTTGTATTATTTTAGGTTTTATAGAAATAGAGACAGGGATTAGCCCAAGTGCCGTAGTGGTTGAGTGCAGGACTGCGGTCCACTGGCTTGGCAGTTCAAATCCAGCAGCAGCTCTCCAGGAGCAAGGATGGGCCTCCCACTCCCACCAGAAGGCAGTGATTGCCCCCCCCCCCCAAATAAAGAAATAGAGACAAACCCTTGAATTGTTAGGCTATGGAAGCACACCAATGACACCAAGAGTGAGCTGTTTAACTTACTGGTATTCCTCCACAGAACGATTACCAGAGCAAATGGGAACTTCTAACCTGGCATCAGGATATGAAGAATTAAAGCAAGGAAGCCTTGACATCCATCAACATCTAAAAATCATTCTCACTTCTGAGGCTGGCTAGGGTTCTCTAAACATGAAAGCATAAATGGGCACCTAGATTTACAAAGTCACGTCTATACCAAACACAAACTCCATTAAGCCAACTCCAACTCAGAGAGACTCGACAGACAGGGTTGAAATGCCCCCGAGGGTTCCCACGACTGTGACTCTTGACAGAAATGGAAAGCCTCGTCTTTCTCCAGGGATCGGCTGTGGATTCCAAACTGCTGACCTTCCAATTAGCAGCCCAACTCCTCACCACTACATGCTTGGGGCTCCTAAATAATGCCCTTAGCTGAAGATTCATCTTATCTTTACCATTCCCTTTGACTTCATCCAAAAGTATACTAACCCTTCAAGAATATGGCCCTTAATCACCTTTCAGGTCTGGAATTGAATTCACCTCTATGCCAGACTCAACTCATTTAAGATAAAAATGGCAGAATTTACCAGAGTTATGATGGAAGGAGAGATGGAAGCAGGTAAGATGGGGAGGGGGTGGGATGCGTGATGGTACACCGAAGGAATTGAAATGTTTATGCGACAGGCCTGCTCACTGCAGCCCCTATACGGGGCTTCTGAGGCTGCAGATCTTGACGGGAGGAGAGAGCCTCATCTTTCTCCTCAGAAGCAGCTGGTGGGTTTGAACTGTCAACCATGCAGTTAGCAGTCCAATGCCGAACTGAGAGTGCAATCAGGGCTCTGAACGACCAATGATTTTAATTCAACTGCTTACTTGAAGTCTACACTTGACTCTCTCACAAACACTCTACAACGCATCGTGCCATGTTGGTTTAAGGTCAAGTCGGTTCGGACTCCTAGCAACGGTGCACAACAGAAGGAAACACTGCCTGCCACTTGGTCACCCCCACAGGTGCTGCTATGTCTGAATACACTACGGAAGCAACCGTCCCCATTCATCTTGTCAGGGGTCTTTTTCACTGACCCTCTAATTTAGCAACACCCTGCCTCACCGACATCCAAAGTACATTCTTGCCTCTGTGGCACATTCTGGCTGTACATCTTTTAAGATGGATTTGGGTTTTTTCTCCAGCCATTCCATGAAAACAAAACAAAACAATCTCACGGTCAACAGGTCCATTCCTACTCCTGGTGAGGCTATGCAGGAGTTCTGAGGCTATAAATACTGACTGCAGCAGTCTCAGCTTTCTCCTATGAAGGAATGGTGAGTTTGAACCACACCTTGTAGCTTTCAGCCAGTCCTTATTATTCTGGCCAACACTATCATTCAATAGCATCAATTCTTTTAAAACCTTTTTCTTTTGTTTTTACAAACCTTTGTGTCGAGGGTCGACTTTCATTAGACGGCGGCAAGGGAGCTGCTCTGCTACCTATGAAACCCCGACCCAGGACCAAGTCGGCCACGAATGCTTCCGCACCAACGTGCGAGGTGTGATGGGCGAGGGGGCGGCCGCCTTTCTGCAGGCCGAGGGGCACTCCCGCGCCCAACCCGGTCCCAGTACGCGACAGGAACAGCGGGGGCAGCAGCTAAGAAGCCAAGGGGGACTCCCCGTATCCTAGGCGGGATTCTGACTTGGGAGCGTTCAATCATAATCCCACCCAAGGTAGCTTCGCCCCATTGGCTCCTCAGCCAAGCACATACACCAAATGTCGGAACCTGTGGGGCCTCTCGTCTGAGAAAACCTTTCTTTTTCATCCTAGGCTTATAGGATATTACCACTGACAATGGCATTCTTCAGTATGGACTGTAAATGTTAATCTGACAATATGCAATATTGCTCCTCCTCAATTCACCAATCTCAGCATGCCAGAGCACACGACCGTTTGATTCAGTATGTTCAACACAGTGCATTTCAGTCCACTAATGCCTATGGTATCAATCTTCAAGGGTTCCATTCATTTTTGACCACATCTAAGTTTCCTAAATCCATATTTCATACACTAAACATTGTGATCTTTGTCTATTGTAGTAAACACATATATAAGAAAAAACTTTCCACTTCCACATCCTTCAGCTGTAGAATTCTGTGACATTGACTACTTGTTTATCATACTGTGCAACCATCACCACTATCCACTGCAGCCGTTGCTGCTCATTTTGGAATCATGCCACAGCACCCCATGAAGATCGTCCTAAGGGCTGCACTACACACACTCCACTAACGTCAACTCTAAGGAAGCAGCTGTGCCCCACTTGGTCCTTCTGCTAGCACTACTCACTACCCGCTGCTATTCATAAAGGTTGTGCTGACAAGTTTTTTTAAATGAAAAGATCATTTTATTGGGGGCTCTTACATCTCTTATCACAACCCATAATACTCATCCATTGTGTCAAACACATTTATATAGATGTTGCCATCATCATTTTCAAAGCAGTTTCTTTCTACTTGAGCCCTTAATATCAGCTCATTTCCCCCCTCCTTCCATCCCTCATGAACCCCTGAAAAGTTATAGACTGCTATTTTCTTTCTTTCTTTTTGGTTTGTTTTTTGGGCATCACTGCCCTCTGGTGGTAGGAGTAGGAGGCCCAGCCTTTGCTCCTGTGGAGCTGGAATTAAACCTCCATCCCAGTGGGCCGCAGTCCCACGCACAACCACTACGCCACCGGGGCTCAGCCTAGACTGCTATTTTCATATCTTACATTGTTCTCTTTCACCCTTCACCCACTTTCCTGCTGCTCCTCCCCCTGGGAGGAGGTTATATGGCAATCCTTGTGATCGATTCCCCCCAGCTTTCACTTATCCTCTTGGTATCTCTACTCTCCTTGTTTATCTATCCCGGATTCCCTGTGTTGTGGGCTCCCATCTATAGTAGTGTGCATGTTGTGGTCTAACCCTATTTGTAAAGTAGAATTGAGGTCATGAGAGTGAGAAGAAGGAAGCACCAAAGAGCTAGAGGAAAGTTGTGTGTTTCATCAGTGCTATACTGCACTCTGACTGGTTCATCTCTTCGCTGTGACCCTTCTGTGAGGGGATGTCCAATGGTCTACAAATGGGCTTTAGGTCTCCACTCCATGCGCCCCCAATCCCTTTCACATTGGGTATGATTTCGTTCTGGGTCTTGGATACCTGTGACTTGATACCAAGCTATGGCTTCAGTGTTGTCCTCTAAAGTGCATTCTTCTTGGGCGTGGGTGAGGGTGGTGGTGGGGCTGGTGGTAGGGGCGGGGGCGGGGGTGGGGGTTGGGGGGTGTCAACATAGTTGGGATTGGGTCCAGCCCCGCACACCTCTCTGTTGGTTACCTGGTACCTGCCGGTATGTTCTATTCACGTCTTGGCAGATCAAGTTGAAGCCTGGTGCTGACCAGTTTTTAAAATAGAATATCAGCCTTTTATTTCAAGCTCCTACAACTGGAAGCGCCACTAGATGTCCATGAGTGACCTGTTGGTAACTGAAGTGTTGATGGCAAGGGACCACAACACAACCAACTGATAGGCAAGTGATATTCAAATGCCACTACTCCCACTAACTCTCAGCTTTTCTCGAACATTCTATGTCAGTGAATGGTTCTACCAAGTGCAAAGCCAGAGTCCTAGTCTATCATCCTCCTTTCTCCCTGCTCATCCAGGCTCTACATGCATCATATAGTTCTAGAGATTATACCTCTGAAGTAGTCTAGAATTACTATCATATCTCAGCCTATACTCTTGTCAAATCTCTGACTTGACCAGTCTTTCTTCACAATAGTCAGTTCTCCTGTAATGCAGGTGGAGTAATACGAAAGCACCTGTCCCCTGCTTCATGTTCTTCAGTGCTTCCCACTGCTCCATAGCGTTAGCATAAACTGACCAGCCCCAATGGGTTACCCACTGCCTACCTCACCTGCTTCACCTCATACCAGTTTTCTTTGTTCCAGGGGCATTCCTGTTTCACACACACAGTAGCCTGCTTGAGTTTCTCTAATACGGCTAACCCCCTGAGAGCCTTCACAAACATGCTACTTCCTCTGCTTATGATCACAGTTCCAAAACATACACATAATAAACTGCTAAATGAGTTTAAATGTATATAATGAGACATGGCTTTCTTATGATCAGAACATGACTGGGAAGGGGTTCACAGATGACATGCCATTTATCTGTCGTGGGATCCTATGCACCAGCAAGGCTCTTGGATTCCAACTCAGGTCTAACGTCTCCGGTTACCTTCCAAACACTGATGGGTAAAGGGATAGGCAATATCAAGTATCTCATGCTTATATCTCTTGATAGCATAATTATACTTCGTAAGACTAAAAGTGCTAAGGGATGCAGAAATGAGGAGATTTAACCAATCCAGGGATGATGGTCTTGGTGAGCTACGTGTGGCACAAGTCTCTGGAAGTGCACAAGTCATGGAAGTGCACATCTTTCTGGCAAGAAGTGCGGCCAGAGTGCTTCTTAGAGAAAAGAGTGGCAAGACTGCTCTCATGGACTTTGGGACATGCTGTGAGGAGAGACCAGATCCCAGAGAAGATATCATGCTTGGCAAAGTGAGGAGCAGTGAACCAGAGGCAGGCTGTCCATGAAAGGACTGGCACCGTGGCTGCAGCGATGGGCTCCCACCTAGGCACCATTGGAAGGATGGTGCAGGAGCGGGCAGTGTTTTGATGGCATCTAACAATAAACATTTTCAACATGCGCAACTACCAGGACCTCAAAAAAATTACTTAAGACAAAGTAGTATATATGAAAGGGCTCCACAATGCCCGTGAAAAAAGATTAAATTAAAAGATAATAGAAGTTTTTATGAATTTTGAAGCCCCCTTGTACATGTAATGAAATATACAGATCAAAAGAGAAATTAACCTCTTTTGCAGCATTAACTTGGAAAACTGCATGTTCAGTAAAATGTGTCTGACAAAAAAGAGTATACAGAGTTTTATCCTTCTTATATTAAATATGTGGAATTGGAAAATGCATTGAGCAAAGGTTTATCAGCAGCCATTGAGGGCTAGGGGAAGGTAGGGTACGTAGCTATTGCTTAGGGAGTACTGAGTTTCTTTGAGGTGATGAAAAATTTCCTCAGTGTCACTAGATTGTACCCCCCAAATGGCTAAAATGATAAACTGTTATATTTTTACAATAAAATTAAAAAACAACTCCCCCCCCTCCACCACCTTCATCAAGAGTACGCTTCCCTGACCTCAATGAACCTAAGGCAACAAGGAAGAGGGCTGCGCACTCCAGCCAAGTCCAGGAATGGGTAGAAGTATTCTGGGCCTGCGGAGGCCCGTGAAAGCCTCTTCGATGAAGAACTGGAGGTTGTTATTAAGTGCCTTCCTTCAAGTGGGCTCACCGTGACTCTCCGTGGGAAGGTGAGTCTAAAGGTACTGCTCCAAAACCACAGACTCCTTGTCTAAAGACAACCATCAAAAGGTGAGCTGCGTCCTCCATGGATGGCTGTACATTTCTATCGAGCCTCTCCCTGAACAATGCTGTGCTCCTCCATTTAAACCACGCCCACAGGGCAGTCTGGGCATCCTCTAGGGATTCCAATTGAATGAATTCCTTCTAAAAGTTCTCTAAGTCTCAGGAACACAAAGCTATCTGGAGGGCAAGGTCAGGAACGTAGGGTGGACGTGGTAACAGGTTTCCCAACAAAACTCTCACAGGACAGCCTTTGCCCCCTTCGAAGAACAAACAGATGCACTATCATGATGGAAAGACATTCTGCAAGGCAACTCTCCGAATCTTTTTCAATACTGCTTTCAATTTTCTTACAACTTCTTCAAAATAAACTCCTTGAATTGTCCTGTGCCCTTCAAGAAAATCTATCCTTGGGGATCTTCCCCCCGCACCTCCCCCCCCCACCCCCCGAGAAGTTGCTATAATGTTCTGAGTTGGCCTCTCTGACTTCATTTTAACTGACTCTGCAGATCCCTTCCAAAGTCACTGTTTTGACTGGGCTGGGTCTCTGGATTGTTCTGGTAAAACCAAGACATGTCTCCTTGTTATGATTCATTCTGTAAAGCAACTTCACTATCCTAGAGCTGTCTAAAACACAGATGGGAACATCAGTTCTTCGAGCTAGCTCATCTTTGTGTGATGCTCCCGGCATCCACTGAGCCAAAAACTTGCTCAGGTCAACGTGTTTGCTCAAAGCTGAAAATGCCGAACCAGGTGGGATCCTAACGCTACCGTTTCCATGGAAATTCCACGGTTTCTTTTACTTGTGTCTGGACTTTAGCCACAGCTTCTTCATGTGCCACGAAGTCCACAGTCTTCCCTCTCTCAGCTCTTCTTTGAGGTCTTTCCCAATCTTCTTTGAAATGATTGATCCATCTAAAAATAGCTGTTTTACATGGCACGGCACTCCATGACAAAGCACCATTGATGTAGAAAGATGTCCACTTGAGTTTTGTTAAAAATTTGTTATTAGCCCTGACCTCAAAATCTTTTGCTTCCAACACACGCAACCCCTTTTTAAAGGCATCCTAATGAAACTAAGGCAAGTGTATTACTGAGAACTTGTCTGCAGTCATTCATTCATTCATTCATTCATCACAGAGATATATTTAAACAGGTGCTACTTAGAATTGGCCCATATATATAGGAACTGGAATCAGAGTAGGAGTTCTGTGTACAAAAGGACAAGACGCTGCCTGGTTTAGTGCCACCCTCACATTTGTCACTGGCTTTGCACCATTGGTCGATCCTGGCTTCGTCCTTCCTGCATTCCGAGTTCCGGTTATTAATAGACGTTTACAGCTGTTTCTTCTCATTTTGAGTCATGCCACATCAGCAAATGAAGGCTCCATCCACATTAACATCTGCTCTACTTTGTGAAGGCAAATCTTCTGTCATATTTGGCATGCCCTTCTAACCAAGGGACTCCTCTCAGACGATGTTCCACTGCTCTGCATGTGGTTTCCATTGGTCAATTCCTTCCAAAAACAGAGATTCAGGTCCTTCTTCCTAGTGACTCTGCTGGCATTTGAAAAATATTGGTGGCATAGCTTCCAGCATCACAGCTACAAACTAGCCATTATAGTCTGATAAGCTGACAGACCAGTGATGGTATGTTCACTACCCCGCCATCAAGCCAATTCTGAATCACAGCAATCCCACCCAGGGTTTCTGAGGCTGTAAATCTTTCAGATGCAGATAGACCCGCCTTTCTCCTGCAGCGTGACTGGCATGCTTGAATAGCCCACCTTGTGGTCAGTAGTCCAACACTTAGCAAACTGTGTCATTCAAGCTCTCAGTATGCTTAACCGTCAATGTGAGCATAGGTCTGTGAAGTAGAAGCAAAGGCAATCCATAGCATTGGAGGCAGGGTTTGGAACCAGTTCATTCTAATCTGGTCCTCCTGCTGAGAACATGTATTTGCTTCTCAGATGGACTACATTAGAATCTACACTTTATCAAGATTTCCAGCTCTCATGCCCACCTATGAATCCCCTAGGGACCTTGGTGAACTGTGGGTCCCAATGCAGTATATAACCTGAGATGAAAATGCATATTCTCAGGAGGAGTGAAAATGCAGTGAACTGGTTCAAGTCCCAATCTAAGCCAAAGAAAAACAGCTAGCACTTACATAATCTTAAGTGCCAAGTACTACCTTTACCTCTTTATAGACAAATTCGTCTAATCTTCTGAAGGAACCTATGAAGAGGATATAATGAACCACATTAATGTTTAAGTAGCTTTCCCTGGATCTCAGAGGTAATAAGTGGAACCAAGTGGAACCAGGACTGAGATGGAGGAAGTCTGACCCTGGAGTCTGTGCTCCTAACATAAAAAGGCAGTCCTTAATAAAATAAAGATCAGAAGTTCACGAAAGGAGGTCAAAACATCTAAGAGCATCACAAAGACGAAGATTTTAGCACAAGGAGGAAAATATTGAATCTGATCATGTTATTGTAACATGTACTACCCTTGCTCAATACAACAGAAACAACTACTCTTACGAAGCATACCTTAGGAATCTGAGGACATATTGACTTTTTGAAATGGCATAGTCCCAATGGTTTCTTTTTTTTTTGGGGGGGGGACATCACTGCCCTCCGGTGGGAGTAGGAGGCCCAGCCTTGCTCCTGGAGAGAAGTGGCTGGATTTGAATCGCCAACCCAGTGGGCTGCCACTGAGGCTCAGCCCTCCAATGGGTTCTAATAAGTATATGGGCCAAGGTCAAACTCAAATGTGAATCTTCATTTTGCCATCTCCAACCAAAAATGCTGCCACCTTGGGCTACTTATCTGGAAACTATCCAGTGCAATTGCTCCTAAAGTCATGATGCAGAGACATTCTGTCCTTAGCAACCTGGTGGAATAAAACAATATAGCCAAGCTCATAGACTCCCTGGAGCCAGAGGACATCAACAATCATGTAGTCAAAATTGGAGAAACACCATGACATATGTGTATCATCCCATCAATATCCACTCAAATCAGGACAGGGTTTCTGAGGGCAGTTCTGTATTTGTATTCCAGAGAGTTACGATGCACAAATCTAGAACCACTCCCTGCAAACCCTACTACTGGGCTGGACCTGCAATCTGAGGGGTCACACTTATAGCCAATGCAATTCATATTTAATAATCATTCCCTAAGTGTCAATCTGTTGAAAAGCAAGGAGGTCAATTTGAGGACTAGGGTGTGTCAGACTGAAGCCATGGTACTTTCAACCCTCTGATATGTATGTGAAAATTGGATACTGAATAAGGAAGACCAAAGAAGAATCGATGCATTTGAATTATGGTGCTGGGGAAGAAGACGGAATGTGCTATGGACTGTCAAAAGAGGTACACCCAGACTGCTCCTGAGACAGGGGAATGGCCAAACTCGGTCTCATGGACTGTGGACATGTTATCAGGAGAGAGCAGGTAAAATGGAGGGGCAGAGAAAAAGAGGAAGACCCTTGACGAGATGGGGTGAGGCTGGTGCGGAACTGGACAGAGCTCTCCTCTGTTGTATAAAGGGTCGCCATGGCTCTCAAATGGCTTGGGAGCCGGGAACGACCACAGTGTGTTAGGAACTGTGTTAAGATAAGGCGTGAATATCGCTTCAATAGTCGCAATAGAAAACAAAAATAGTATTCGTCTTCTCATTTTATTGCTGAAGAAAATGAAACTTTTAAAAAGCAGAGGGAAAACTCCCCTGTGTCATACGGCTATTAAGTGGCAGTCAGGATTCAAATTTGAAAGGCTGCCTCGAAAGCCTGAGCTTTCACACGACCCAAAGCTATTTCTGCAACCAAAGCAAAGGGGAGCAGGGAAACCAGCCGGGGGCATTCCCAGCTGTCTAGATGCCACTAGCAACGATACCACCTGCATAGCCCATATAAACTCGACCTCGAGTCAGGTAACCAAAGTTGAAATCCAGGAAGTTCTATCCATCTGGTGGGTCACCAGGAAACCACAACCATGGCAACACTAAGAAGAACATTATGCTCAGATGTGATGCAAGGTCCTAAAAGAGAGGATTAAGTATTGTTGAAAAAATAGAAAATATGGCATTCATAAAATAGCAAAGCTATACCCTTCTCCATTAGTGAAACAGGAATGGCGCCTGTAAACCAACACAATGGAAACGATTCATACAAAAAGCAATCTACTGACATTATTCCGTTATCCTTCAGTCCATTTTTCCACACATTTTGTAATGCCCCTTCAAAAAGTGTATGACATGCTGAACAAGCAGTTTGAACCTTATGCCATGGCCTCTGCACTGGTTATTCTGCTCAGTGATGGTAGTATTTTCAATGGAGAGCCAAAGTATTCATCTTGCAAGTGAGAATCAGACAAGGATTCCCATTTCGCACCACTACTATCCAATACTGTTCTGGTAATCTTAGAATTATATGCAAGAAGCAAAAAATAAAAGCATCTAAATTAGCAAAGAAGTAGGAAAATTCGATTTGTGAATAAGAGGATCCTATACAGAGAAAAATCCCAAAGACCTTTAAGAAAATTTCTGGCATTAATCAAAAGATTCAGCAATGTGGCAAGGTACCGGATCAACATTCGAAAACCAACCGGTTTCTGTTACAAGAGCAGAGAGAGCCCTGAAAACGAAATTGGGAAAATGATACCATTTACAACAGCCACTCAGAAAATGGAATACCTAGGAAGAAACATAAAGAGAAACAAAAGATCTTCTCTAAAACGACAAAACATTCCTAAAAGAAACCAAGAGACATAAAGAAAATATACTATCTATGCATATGAAGCCTTAACATTGTGAACATATGGGAAAACTAGTCATCAACTTCATATGGAAAGGAAAAATACATCAAATAAGCAAAATATTACTAAAGAAGAACAAAGTAAGAGGTCCCTCACGTTCGGATCTCAAAACCTGCTACTTAATCATGGTAGTTAAAATAGCCTGGTACTTACCTGACAGGTACATAGACCAGTGGAATACACTGGGATCCCAGAAGTAAATCGATCCACCTACGAACAGGTGATATTCGACAAAACACTGGAGCACATGAAGCAGAAGGGAGATCATCTCTTAACAAATGGTGCTGTGCTTAACCAACTGGCTATCCATGTTCAGAAGAATGGAACAGGAGCCATATTTCACACCCACTACAAAAATGAACTCAAGAACGATATATAAATCATGAGTCAAAAAAAATGGGGTAAACTTACAGTACCTCACGCATGGCATAAATACACTATCAAAAATAGTGAAGAACATGGGAACAACAAAAGACAAACTAGATGACTGAGCCCTCTCCAAAAGGAGACATCAGATGAGTAAAAGGAGAACCCATAGACTGAGGGAGAAAAATGTCACTTACATATGAGACAAAGGACTCTCTAAAACTTATAGAAAACTTGCCACAAGAAAAAAAGATGAATAAACTATTTTCAAAATGGGCAAAGGCATGAACCAGACACTTCACCAAAGAAGACGTTCAAGCAGACAACAAAAATGAAGAAATGCTCAAGATCATTAATCTTGGGAGAAATGCAAATCAAAACAATGAGCTATCACCTCACCCAAGATTAATTAATACCAAAGCCCTCTTCCCCCCCCCCCCCAAAAAAAAACAGTAACAAACAGACCTGAAAACAACAAATGCTAGCAAGGTAATGGAGAGACTGGAAGCCTCAATCCCTGCTGGTAGAACTAAAAGATGGCACAACCCCTGTGGAAAGCAGCATGGCACTTCCTCAGGAAGATGGGAATAGAAGTATCGTAGGCCTCAGCCAGCCTTCTATTTGATCTATACCCTAGAGTAATAAGAACTATGCCATGGGGGACAAAGTCAGAACTTGTCCACAATTACATGTACTCTAAAATATTAACCTTTTACCAGCATCTAGTAATTTCTGGAATTCAGAAATTAGATATTCTCTCTGAAGCTCCAGCTCACCTAGACCTTTGTGCCCTAAGCAACAGACAGGGCCAGCTCCCCACTGTTTGCTCCCTGTTAAGTATGATAAGCACAATGGGCGGGATTCAAGAGTTACTGCCAATGGCGCCTACAAGACAGACCTGCTTATGCACAGTCAGGAGTCTGAGGTCTTCTACATCCTTCTCTCCTTGGTCACATAGACATCCCCAAGACCACTCCCCTTGTTACCATATAGCCATTAAGACAGTCCCATCTTGTGACATTTCCTGACTAGTGACGACAGGGCTCATGTGTGCCCCATAAGGTTATTTAAATGGGGCACTCTCTCTCTCTCTCCACGTGGACCACCCAACAGGTGGAGGTGAGACTGCTACTGTGAAATGTGTCTGAATCTTATTATTTCTCTCTCTCGTGCTCTCTATAACTTTATTATAATAATAATTATCGCTGTACAACTGCACCTATTGAACCTGTGATGTACGTATCAGGAGCTGGCTTCTTCTGATAATGTCACAGATATATGCACATCCATGATCACGACAGCACTATTAACAAAAGCAAAAAGATGGAAACAGTCAAACTGTGGCACACACAACCGTGGGGATCTGGCTGCTACCATCCACTGCTGAGAGGGAGAACGTTGCAAGGTCCTGGGTAAGGCAGACAAGTTGCACAGGTAGATAGGAAGCTGAACAGGAGTACAGGGTGTCTAGGGCTATACCTTTGGAAAAGATATTTCTGCAAACATCTTTGGATTTGTTACAAATATATGCAGATATGAGATGGCTTGAGAAAGTTCATGGAAAAAAGCCTTTGTCTTTTCATTCCTTTTCCCCATAAACTTTTAGGGGCAGAGATACATAAATTTCTTACCCTTAACCAAACATCATGAGGGACTGAATCACTGTGGTTTGAGGGTTTAGGACACAGTCTTTCTTTTTTTTAAGCAGTTTTATTGGCATATGTTCAGTGGTGCATACAATTCAATAGTTCAATCATATCACCAAGAGTTGTACAATCATTCCACAATCAGAGAACACATTTCCTTTTCCTTGACTCACTGTTATTAGCTCCCCAACCCCCCATCAGCCCCCCTGCCATACCCAGAACCATAAATCCAGTGACTATCTCTATAGGTTTGTCTATCCTGGATTTCATGTATAGAAAAACATACCAAAATTTTTTTTTTAATTTTTCTTTAACCAGAAAAGTTAACTTACCAAAGTAAAACAGAGAAAAACCTCAATTTAAAAGCAGAAACTATTTGAAACAAATACAAATTTAGGTTAAATGGGAAAGCAAATGATAAGGTATTAGGTTTTAATCGAACTGCAACTGCCATAATCTACTTTTGGACAATTCTTGATGGGTGTCTGGGTCAACTGGGATAATCCAGTCCATACAGGCAATGCTTATTAGCATCCTCCTTTGATGAACAGTGCCTGGGACCTTAGAGCTTATGAGTAGTCACTTAAGATGCAACTATTGGTCTCTTCCCATCTGGAGCAAGAAAGTGTGAATAAAAGAAAAATTGCAGGGCTGAGCCCCAGTGGCATAGTGGTGGTGTGCGGGACTGCGGCCCACAGGGTTGGCGGTTCAAATCCAGCAGCAGCTCTCAAGGAGCAAGGCTGGGCTTCCTACTCCCACCAGGGCAGTGATGCCCCCCCCCAAAAAAATGCAAGGGAAAGATTAATCTACAGGATTGGTGGGCCACACAAACCGCAGCCTCCAACAGTCGAGACCATAAGAAGCAGAACTAGACCAGGGGTGCTCACATTTTTTCAGCAAGCGAGCTACTTTAAAAAAAGATCATTTTATTGGAGGCTCTTACAGTTCTAATCATAATATACCATATTTTTCGACCCAAAAGACACACCTGACCATAAGACACACCCAGTTTTTAGAGCAGGGAAACAAGAAAAAAAATATTTAGAGCAGGAACACAAGAACCAAATCGTACCAGTGCATTAAAATGTTCTGGGGTATCATGCCTGCAGACCAGAAGACGAGCTCTCATTTCCCCCACTTTTTTTTTGGGGGGGGAGTGAGTCTTATGGTCCAAAAAATACGGTACATACATACTTTGTGCACTTACATCTTTTTAATGGGGAGGCTTGCACAACTCTTATCACAATCCAAACTTAAATCTATTGTGTCAAACACATTTGTTGCCATCAACATTTTGAAAACATTTGCTTTCTACTTGAGCCCTTAGTTTCAGCTCATTTTTCCCCTCCCTCCCCGCTCCCCCCACCTTCATGAACCCTTGATAATTTATAAATTATCATTATTTTGTCATGTCTTACTCTGTCGGACATCTCCCTTCACCCACTTTTCTTCTGTCCGGCCCTCAGGGAGGAGGTTATATGTAGACCCTTGTAATCAGTTCTCCCTTTCTACCCCATCCTCTCTCCAACCTCCCAGTATGTGAGCTACTTATAAAATGATCAAGTCAAAATGATTGCCAACTACAAAAATGCAAAACATATTTATTTATTCATAAATACATTGAGAATTCTTCATACATACAAAGTATGTTTATATATCTTGCATAACTGTAGGAGTCCATATTGCACAACACATCATAATTAACTATGTACATTTTTGGTCATTATATGAGTTTTCTTTGATGACTTGCACTGAATAGAATGAGCCAGGGATGAGTAGTTCAGCCAGTAGCTGCTGATAGCCTGCCTCAAGCACACTTCCAAATGATCATCAATTTTGGTGGAATGGTACTTGGACTTAGTGATCTTTATGTGGGAAAAGGATGACTCACAAAAATAAGTAGAGCTGAATAATGCAGTCAAGGAGGTAGCATAGCTTCTCATGTTTGGGTACATTCCCTCTGCAAGTTAAGTTCCAGAACTCTTCATGAGCTCTGGACTTCGGCTTGTAATGTCAAAATCTCCCATTCCATATGAAAGTGATATGTTTTTGTCTTCTCACTTGGTGCAGCTCCCCCACTCACTTTAATACCCTTTCTTAGGTTTAAGGGGGGAAAAAAAGCAAGGTCTAAAAATTGGTGATAACTTACTTTGTTGGTTTTGCTGCATTTAGCGGAGTTGTTTGTTCATGCGTTTGACACCTAAGATTGCATCTGATTGGCTGCACTGTATATCAATTAAGTGACAGATTAATGATAGGCTTGCATCTGTTTTTTTAAGGCCATGCGATCTACTCACTACATCTGCAACGGACTAGTAGATCACGAACGACATATTGAGCACCCGTGAACTAGACAATGTCTGTCACTACTGACTGCAGTGACTGGACAACCATAAAAGATCCTGGACTCCTGGACTGGGGTAGGGGTGGGGGAACCAGGGAGGGACATGGAGTGGGGAAAAAAAAAATGAAAATCATGAAGAAAAAAAAAAAAACCAAACAGACTTTTTGACCTCATGAGACTAGGGGAACTCCCAAGACTATGGCCCTTAGACACCCTTCAAACATGGAACGGAATCTACCCCAAGATCACTTTTCAGACAAACAATAAGCAGGCCTGTAAACGGAACAATAACACCCTTGAGGAATGTGCTCCTCAGAACAATGAACCATTAGAGGCCAGAAGGGCAGCCTTTGCCCCCAAAGTTCCGAAGGCAGAAAGGGGCAGGAGAGGACTGGAAATGAGGGTGCCAGGGAGGAGGGTCTGAAGAGTGCTGTCATGCTGTAGGGACGCACACCAATGTCAGCAACTACCCTGTTTAATTCGAAACTAATTTGTACTTTAAACTGTCGTCCAAATCACAAGAATAAGTTTAGATTTTTTTTTTGAAGGCACAAGCTGGTTAAGCTAATGCTCTACTGCAAATAAGTTGACAACATAATTAGCTATCACTCTCCAAGTATTGATCACTCATAACACATTCATCAGAATCATTTGGCTGGGAAGAATCACTTATTCTTTGTTTGAGAAACATACACAAGAAGGCTAGAGACAAAGTTCACACACTTCGAAAGATGAGCCTCTGAAGGTGGAGTGGGATTCCTATCAGTATGGCAAACGGTCAATATGTGTTTGCTGAGGACTTACATCCCAAATTTCTTATCAGAAGGGCAAATTTATTTATTTATTTTTAATGGTGGGGGGGGGGACTTCCGGAAAAACCACAAGACCTGCTAGACAAATTCTAAAAGAGCTGTAACACTAGGGCAAATTTATTTAATATGTGTTTGCTACCCAAGAACTTACAATCAACTGGAAACTGCAAACAAGCATAGCTTAAAGGTATAAAAGTCCTGCTTTACTATGTTTCTACTTTAAAAAGTATTCTGTTTAAAGTATGTAGACAGTCTACATTTCAATAGCCTGAGCACATCCTTATGGCACTCTTACTTTCTGGTACACAAAGTTTTCCGTGAGAAAACTAACATGCTACATCAAACAGGAAAGAGGAGTTATGAAGGGGCCTTCAAGAAGTTTATGAGAATATTCCATTATCCTTTAATTCCATTTTCCCACAGAATTTAAAAAATAATTTTATTGGGGACTCTTACATTAATCTATACATCAATTGTATTGGGCACATTTGTACATATACTGCCATCATCATTTTCAAAACATTTTCTTTCTACTTCAGTCCTTGGTATCAGCTCCTCTTTTTTCCCCTCTTCCCCACCCTCCCACTCTTGTGACCCCTTGATAAATTATAAACTATTCCTATTTTCATATCCAACACTGTCAGGTGTCTCCCTTCACCCATGTTTCTGCTGTTTGTCCTCCTGGAGCAGGGAGAAGTTATATGTTGATCCTTGCAAACAGTTCCCCTTTTCTCCTCCTTCTTCTCCTACCTTCCCCCTGCCCTCATGGTATCACTACTCCCATTATTATTCCTGATGGGTTTATCTTTCCTGCAGCTCTTATCTGTACCAGTGTACATACTCCAGTCTAGCCAGATTTGTAAGGTAGAACTGGGGTCATGATAGTTGGGCGAGGAAGAATTAAAGAACGAGAGAAATGTTGTGCATCTTGTCGATGCTATACTGCATCCTGGCTTGCTTGTCCCTTCCTTGTGACCCTTCTGTGCAGGGATATCCAATCATCTACAAATGGGCTTCAGGTCTCCACTCTGAATGATATGACTGTTTGTTTCGGGTCTTCTGATGTCTGTCAGCACCTTTTGATCACACAGGCTGGTAAGCCTCTTACATGTGGACTTTGTTGCCTCCCTGTTAATGGCTGCTTGTTTATCTTCAAGCCTTTAAGACCCCAGATATCTTCTAATAGCCAGGCACCATCAGCTTTATTCACCACATTTGCTTATGCACCCTTTTTGACTTCAGCGATCATGTTGGGAAGGTGAGCATCAGAGAATACCGGGTTATTAGTGTTCTTGAATTGAGGGAGTACTTTGGTAGATCGACAAAGTGCCCATCTGTTACGTTGAGACTTAACATAAAACTATATGTACATAGAATTATATCTGTATCATTATATATTAATATATTTGCATATATACATTGCCTATATTGATACCTCTATATGTCTTTTGCCTTCTAGTTCTTTCCTCAAGTTCTTTTTACTTTCCTCCTATCCTACTGTCATGTTTGACCTTCATTCGGCTCTCAGTAATTCCTCTCAGCACAATGCACTTGATCAACCCCACCAGACATCTATACCATCAATTTTAGATCTCTTGTGCTTCCTTCTCCCTGGGTTTGTTGCTTCCCACTTCCTTCCCAGCCCCTTCTTGCCTCTGTCCTACTGGGACCATCAGTCTTGTTTTTGCCTCAAGATTGTTTATCTTGCCTATCTTATACAGATAGACATGGGGGGGGGGGGGGGGGAGAGAGAGAGCGAGAAAAGGGCCTGGAAATAGTTTCAGGTCTGTCTGCTGACCCCTATGAATGTTTTTTGATCAAGGCTGACAAGGTGCTAAGCCCTGCCCTCCGAGTCTGAAGTCTAGTTCAGGATTCCTTGGTGACTTTGTTGCTTTGCTCCCCTTGCTGCTCTGGTGCGTTCCCTTCGTGTCTCCAGTACTGTCCCCTGCAGCTTCGTGGTCAGTGAGAGGACATCTTCTCTAGTGGAGGGGCCAGCTCTACGTCCTCTCTGTGCCTTAGTTGGTTGGTCCAAGCAGGAGCCACAAGCTTTTTACAACCTCCTCATATTATACTACTTAAAAATAGTGATTTTACGCGGGGTATAGAAAAACAACATTCCGGATTTTAATTTAAATCCCTTTCCCCCCACTGGACTTAACCAGCTTCTCTAAAATGACATAAAACAAACACTTGATAGGAGCCTATCTCTAAGAGCTTCTTAAGTCTTAATTGCTGTTTTCACACCACTATCTAAAGCCGTGGTTCTCAACCTGCCTAATGCTGTGACTCTTCCACACAGCGTCTCATGCTGTGGTGACCCCCTCCCCATCATAAAATTATTTTCGTTGGTACTTCATAGCTGCTATTTTGCTACTGTTATGAATCAGGGGATCCTCTGTCCCCCAAAAGGTGGCGACCCACAGCTTGAGAACCGCTGGCCTAGAAGAAGGGTTCAGGCAGTAATAAAAGCTCGGGCTGTGAAAACAGATCTCTGTCTGAATCTAGACTGCCATAAGCTGTGAGTGACTTCGAACCAGTCACTTCACATCTCTGAACGCCACGGTCCCACCTGCGCAACAGAAATGAGCACTGTAATGAAGGTTGAACACTGGCCAACACTACACTGCATGCGGAATAAAGCCCGACATGCACACCTGTTTCCTTCCTTTGGGAACCCCCCCTTTATTTTTTTGATTGAGAAGAAGTAATTCTGGGGCATGGGTGAATTGGTTGGTTATCTGGTTATTTTGGGTAGGGTCTTTGAACTGCTAAGGTGTAACACCCAGTCACTAGACACCACATACCAGGGGAGAGGAGGAGACTGGGGGAGAGAAGCCAGGTTTAGGTGACATGCCACTCACTACAGGTTGCCATGAAACAACACGTGGCCATGTTTTAAACTCCTCGCACAGTCAGTTCCAACTCCTCAATTGACGTGTCTCCAGTGTTATGCATTTAAGCATCACTGGTGGTGGCATAGTGAGGAGCCCTGGTGGTGGAATGGCTACTCATTGGGCTGCAATACATGTGGTCAGCAGTTCGAAACCACTCACAGCTCTGCAGAAGAATGGCTGAGCTTTCTAGCCCCGTCGACAGTTACCGTCTTGGCAATTTGCCAGAGCAGTTCTACCCTGTCCAACAGGGTCACTATGAACGGCATAGACTCGATGGCTGTGAGTCTGGTTTGATTTTTTAAAAATAATCTGTCATAACCCCTACCCAAGCAGGAAACATGCTAAAAAATGGTGGAGAAGCAAGCATGTGACGAAGGATGTTCTTAGTGACTTCCCTCTGCAGGATCCCCTCCCTTTCTCACCACCTTTATTATTTCTCCGGCACGGACCTTACTTAGAAACAGTAAACCTCACGAAGGTGAATGATCTCTTGCAACAAATTTGACGCACATTATCAAATTCCAAGCTGCAAGTTCCAGAGAGGTACAAGTGTCTTATTAGTTTCAATGTCTTCTTTGACCATGCACATTTCACCTGGTAAAGAAACCTTTGGGATTTTATCTTAAAACCACTTAAGGACATAATCAAAAGGTTTGAGTATCACTACCTATCCATAACACATCCTGTTCACAAAAAGCGTCCCAGAAACTGGATATAAACAAAATCCCTCTCTTGCTTCTAGGAGATAACACTGTGGTTTTTTGTATCCAACAGTATGCCTTACATACCCAAGGCAATTATGTTTTCTTCCTCGACTCAAACAGAGCATCTGTTGCTAAAACACCACTGAAGCCCAAGTTATTTTCACAGACAAAAAAGCAGCTGGTCAAGCTAATCCATTTGCTGACCAGTCACCATCAAGCCTCTGTAAGATTGTCCTGCTAACCTCTATCGTCAGATTGCAAGAGTCAGAACTCCCAACCCTTTGCCGATTCAACAACTCTTAGGCACCATCATTTGACACCATTGACTGGAGAACCAGAAAAGAAACTTTAAAATGAAGAGGACAAATGTAAAATGGCTAGACTGGGATAGAAAAGTAGTTTGACTTTTAGCAACAGGGCAAAGTTATTTTCAGGTAGGATTATGAAACTAATAATCACAGCTAACAGATAGTACCTTTGACTGTTAAACACTGTAAATTGACTTTTAAAAATTAACTCAGTCCACAATAACCCTTTGAGGTAAGTACAATTATCACCTCTGCTTTATAGACAAGGAAATGGAGAAACAATTACTCAAAGTCATACAGCTACTGAATAGCAGGACTGGCGACCTAACTCCAAAGTCATCCACTTAATAATTTAAAGCCCAAATCCCAATACATTTACAAAGAAGTCTATATTCAGGTCATCCTCAATCCTGGCTGTCATTTTCAATGTAACAGTTTGTAACAGGAAAAAGTTTCAAAAAGTCATGGCTTCTATTTTTTTAAAAAATGAAATAATTAGTTCAATCCAATCGGGGCATGCGATTGATTCTGTCATAAATCATAAGAGAAAAGAAAGTTTCAGTCCAGAGTACTAACTTGGTTATAAATGTGAGCACCATAAACTATCAAAAGCAAGTTAGTTTTTTTTCCCGTTAGAGAGAGAATTTGATACGAGTGAAATTCAACACATTTTCTAACATTGAGAAGTCGAATCTCAAAGTTATCATAAATACGATATTGTCAGCACAATACACAACAGCTATTCTCTGCTGTTCTGGGAAGAACTGCATATGGCACCATACGGGGTATTCAAATATATCATTTGGGATGAATCTGAAATAGTTTCGCATCTTATCCTAATGGTTAGCTTCAAATCTCATCCTGCATTACTTTGTAGTAACCACAACCTGCAACTCAATTTCTCATTAAAGTAATCTGCCTGACAGATTACTTCCAGATGAATACACCTTTTCGCTTTCACCACACCTTTTGTGACAGTACACTCTGTGTAAACGTTAAGCATGATGTGTTTGTTTGTTGCATGATGTGTTTTCATAATGAATTATTTGATAGAATTTTCACAAGAACCCTATAACGATTCTTTCTTCTGCTGCATGGAAAAAGCCACAGTTAAGTGATTTGCCCCAAATTACAGAGTTGGTCAATATAAGCCTTGAATCCAAGCCGCTGGACTCAAGTTTTTGTTCTTCCATTTCTTCTTGGCTAATATCCACATAGGAATCCTTGGACTTTTAAGTAAACTGGGAAATAAGCTTACTTCTCACTTATTGGCTATCTGTTATTTAACAATTTCCATTTAGGACAATAGTAAACAACTATGATTTTGCGCATTAACAACTGGTCTGGCTGTAGTGAATGTCAAGTTGAGAGCAAAGAGCAATATTGGCCTTGATGGCTATGATTCACTTGACTGGGCCACCATGCACAGACTCGGGCAGTTATATAATGCTGTCCCTTGGCAGTTAGAATATGGTGCTGTAGCTATCTTCTATTTTGTGATCTGATGTGGTCATCTTCCACATTAGTTTAGCACTCCTCCTCACTAACAGATGTGGCTAGATTCATGAAGCAAAAATCAGCATTCTGTGAACATGAAATCATGTGCACTTTTGCTAGGCACTATCATAGTCGACACTTCACACATCATTATTCTCACATATCCTCAAGGAAGTGAATCGGGGAAAAATTCTGAGACCAGGTGGTTCTAATACGACTTCCTATTGCTTTCTACCTAACAGACTAGTTTCTCGGATATGCCCTTTTCTATTTTTCTAACCCTTGGATATGCCCTTTGCTATTTTTCCGTATTTTCAAGAACACGTGCTTCCCTTCGCACACTCATCCCTGTTTCAATTAGGCTAGACTCTAACAAAGAGAACAAGGTGCTTGATTTTTACAAACGAATTCGAATCTTCCTCACTCCTAACTGGGGTCAAGACATCAGCGACACTCTCTTAATTCAAAAGGCACCCTCCGTCTCTTCTTCCCTCTGTTTGGAAGGCATAAAACAACTACTAGGTAACTGTGACCAGCAACACCGACTGGCCAAAGAGGGTGGGACCTGTCCTGACAGGTAGGGACACGGCCCTCCGATCCAACCCACACGAAGACCCGCTTAAGAGCAAGCCACGGGCTGGGCCGGGGGCGGGGAGCCACAGAAGATGTCCAAAAGAGAGTGGTCGGTCCACGAGCGACAGAGCACGGGCTGTGCCGCGACACGCGACTCGCGGGAGGACGGAGCGCACGCGAGCCGGCGCGCCCCCGGACGAAGACCGAGCCTTCCCGCGCCGCGGGACCGGGGAGACCCGTCCGGAAGGCCGGTCACCCCGTTACCGGAATCCCAGGGGGCCCCGGAGCCCCGCGGAAAACGATGGGTTCAGAAACCCGGAGCCGGGCCACGCGCAGGGCAGAGGCCAGGTCTGGTGCCCGGGCGCGGTCCCCGTCCCGGGCGGGCGTCTCGTCGCCACCGGCCCGGGTCGGCTGGGCGGCCTGGCCCTCCCTCCCGCCACCAGGCCCACCGCCAGGCCCGCGCCCGCCGGGCCCCCAGACCCGCCCATCCTCCGCCGCCTCCGCGGGGCTCGGGCCCCGCGCCGCGCCGCCCTCCCCGGCTTACTTTCTGGGCGTCCATGGCTAGGAGCTGGCCCCGCCGGGCTCGAAACGGCACCGCGGAGGCCGCTGATGAAACCGAGGGAGATGGGACCCCGCCGGCCGCGGCCGCCGCTCCGCTGCTCCCCAGCTCGGCCGCCGCCGCCGCCGCAGCCCGAGCCTCGGTCCGCACCGGCGCCGCCCGGCCCCGCCCCGTCCGCGCCCAGCCCTCGCGGTGCTGTTGTCGCGCGGCGGTTGCCAGGGTGAAAGGGCGGCTCGCGGCGTAGCGGGGCGGGGGATGGCATCGAGAGAGGCCCGCGCCTGCGCGCTATCGCCAGAGGGACCCGCTCGCGGGGGGGGGGAGGAGGGGGCGGCGAGATGCCCAGGAGGCTGTGGTGCAGAGGAGGGGCCTTTAGTCCCTTAGTGGCCTCGCGACCCCTTCTGCCACCTCCGGGTCCGCTCCTCCACCCTCCGCCCCCCGCGCGCCAGTGCTCCAGGCCTCGGGAAGGACCACTGAGCATCCTGCAGCCTGACCCGTGGAAAGGACGGCTCCACGCCCTTTCCATCTTGCACGCCTCTGGGGCCCCTCTTACCGCTGCCCTTGGCTGGGCATGGGTGCTTGGAGGCAGTGAGAGGGCCAGGATGGAGATGTGGAAGAAATGGAGGGACAGGGCCCAGACTGAGACCTGCTGCAATCCTGGGAGAGGGACTCGGGAAGGGGAGACTAGAGGGACTCGGGAAGGGGAGACTCCCAAAAGGTGGAGGTGGAAATGTGCACTCTGAGGCCTAGCCGACCTTCCCCGCAGAGCCTGCTGACTGAGCTTCCGTTATACTTTAGAGGCAGCTGCTCTCCCTGAGCCTCCATCTCATTTTCAGTTGCTGTGAGATTGAAATCATGTATTTGGCGTGGCCGGTACACAGTAAACGCTCAGTAAATCATAGTTGTTATTAGTGATGATGTAATAGTGTCCTAGACTGGACTGAGAGAGCAATGCACGGGTTGGAAACGCAGGCAGGTTGACTGGAAAGCGCTCCTCTGCAGAAGGGCCTCAAACTCTGGAGAGGTTGAGAAAAGTGAGAGAGGGTAATCACATCCCTGTAAGGAGAAATCCAGAGGGGCTTTCAAAAATGTGTAAGGAAATGGAAATAAAGGATTTTTTTCCCCACCAACATTTTGAAGCCCCATGTATGTATCAGGAACCCTGGTGGAGTGGTGGTTACACATTTGACAGCTAAACAACCACAAGGTAGGAAGTTCAAAACCACCAGATGCTCCACAGGAGAAAGACAAGGCTTTCTACTCCAGTAAAGCGCTACCATCCTCAAAACACACAGGAACGTTTCTCCCCTGTCTTCTAGGGTCGCTAGGAGTCAGAATTCATTCAATGGCAGTGAGGTTTTTGTTTTCTTATGTACATGTTGTCTATTACATTGCCAATTCTATGAATGAGAATTCAGCATGATAAGGCTCTTCCCTGATTGCTCTTGCAATCTACTGGGGAAGACTAACAAAATAATCGGATACAGCTGAGCCCCGGTGGCATAGTGGTTGTGCGCAGGACTGCGGCCCACTGGGATGGAGGTTCGATTCCAGCTCCACGGAGCAAAGGCTGGGTCTCCTACTCCCACCACCTGAGGGCAGTGATGCCCCCCCACAAAAAAAAATAATCGGATACATAATATGAAGCTATTAGAACCATCAAACCAGTTACTGAGTAGACTGAATTCAAGGAATGTCAAGGCTGTGTGTGACCATTTGAAGGATTGCTGGCCATTCTTCCAAGGTACTATTAGGTCTCTCGGGAGAAATACATTGGTCTTTGGGCCTCACGTGAGAAAGAGTTCACGCCACAGCCTGGTTTGTGATCCAGGTGAATTTTTATAAAGGATAGAAGCTGTTTCAGGAGTCACAGTACACAGAACACAAGCCAGAAAGAGTGCAAGTGAACACACAGCCACCCTGAGCTGTGTGCAGCAGCCACTGGGATGGGGTCCCACCCAGGTTTACTGACTTCCTGTCTCAAAGACCTGAATGTGTGCTTGCCCTCCAACCTTATGCAGCTCCAACTTCCTGTACCAGGGGAGGCCAGCTTTGGCACCTGGAGGGACAACCCTGAGTTCTGCCTCTAGCTACCTAACAGTACCTCTGAGTGAATTCGAATGGCCAATCTTCCTGTTAGTAGTAATCTTAATGAGTGGTTGTGCCACCCATGGGACTCCTGCCTTTTTTATAGGTGCTATTTATATTTTCTATACAGATATATGTAGGGGGTATAAAACAGGGAAGGAGCCCCTATTGCATATTAGGCTAAGTGTTAGGCTGCCAATGGACAAGACAATGGTTCAAATGCACCAGCTGAATCCATGGAGGAAGGCAGTGGCATCTTGCCACTGTAAAGGCATACACGCAGCCTTGGAAACAGGAGGAGCAGTTCAGCTCGGTCCTGTAGGGTCATTATGAGTCCGAATAGACTGAATGGCAGTAGTGGGCTTTTTATTTATTTATTTTTGTCATATAAGAGCTCAAGAATGACTGAGCCCTGGTGGTGCAGTGATTGTGTGCGGGACTGTTACCCACAGAGTTGATGGTTCAAACCCAGGAACAGCTCTCCAAGAGCAAGGCTGGGCTTCCAACTCTCACTAGGGCAGTGATGTGAGAGAAAAAAAAAGAGTTCAAGAATGTTTTGCAAAAGAAGGGAGGGGAAGGTTCCTCATGAGAGTGCGGTGGATAGAAAGAGAAAGGGGGGCATACAAAGTTCTGCGGGTTCCGTCCAGCAGGAACAACAAGTGCAAAGACCCTGTGCAGGGAATGAGCTCTGCCTGAGAAAGACCATCTCTCCCGCTGTGCTGGTAATGCTCTGTATACATGCGTCTCCCTGAGGGCACTGTCCTTTCTTGGAGGAAAGATACTTATTTGACTGATCCCTGTGTCCCTGTCACAAGGCTTGTCAAACAGCATGCACTCATTTTTAAAAGTGTGTGTATACATATATACATACATACGTGTGTGTGTACTAGAAAGGAAACAAAGGCCAAAAAAAAGAATGACAAGACCCCGGTGGCGTAGTGGTTGTGCGCGGGACTGCGGCCCACTGGGATGGAGGTTCAATTCCAGCTCACAGGAGCAAAGGCTGGGCCTCCTACTCCCACCACCAGAGGGCAGTGATGCCTTAAAAAAATAAAAAATAATGACAAGAGCTTTGCTCTGCCTGGGTGGACAGTGCTCATCTGGAGTCGGAATCCAGGCAGTTTCAGGCAGTTTGGGTGCACTGGTCTGAAGGAAGGCACAGCACAGTCCTGTACGGAGATGCCCCTGTCTTGCTGCCCAGAAAAGGGAGCCCACATCCAGACCTTCCAGATTCAGACCTTCCAGATTCAGGGAGGAGCAGTGAGAGCGGCCAGGTACCCCCCCAACAGCCTACTGCTCGCACCAAGTCGGGTCTTCAGCAGCCTTGTCCTGAGTCAGTTCCCCTGTGAGGGCGCAATTCAGCCAAGCGGGTGGGATAGGAGAGGTCAGACCACCGACTGCACACCTCCCAGTGCTGCCTGCCACTCGAGAAAGGTGTCTGACTGTGCCCTCTGGCTATCGGGACTTCTCACAGCTTACCGAGGGCGACTCCTGGGCATCCCGACTGTTGGCACAACCTCGCGAGGAGGTCAAAAGGGACTTCGGGAAACAGTTGCAGCTGAAATGTGATCGTTAGACTGGGCCACACCCCAGGAACTCATGCCTGGCTCCTAGCCTCCATGCGCCCCACACTCGTCCCTGCAGCCCAGCCAGGAACCTGCAGCTTCTGACAAATTCACTGCATCTGTCTTCTGCCCTCACCAGATCCCTGGCACTTGGGCCAGGCTGGTTTTCCTGACCCGCTCACTCTGGGCCCTCCTCTTCCCTGCAGCCCCATCCAGGGACAACTCCCCCTGCTGAGAAGTCCCCTTTTCCCAGACCATCCAGGTTCTCCAAAGACAGTTTATCCCTGAGTTTAGGGGTTTTCCACCTGTGGGTCTCAACCCCTGTGGGGGTCGAACAACCCATTCACAGGGGTTGCCCGATTCGTAACCGTAGCAAAATGACAGTGATGAAGCAGCAATGGAAATGATTTTATAGTGGGGGGGGGGGGTCACCACCACATGAGGCACTGCATGAAAGGGTTGCAACATGAGCAAGGTTGAGAACCACTGACCTAAAAGAACACCAAACCTGCCCACCTATCCTCTCGTCACAGCCCTGATGCTTCCGCCCTTTGCTTTCCCCGTACTGGTTCCCCTACCCACCCCCTCCAAGCTCACTTGGAACGCTTCGAATGTAGCTTTATTAATAAACGAAAGCAGTTGTTCTCAAACATGGGCCAGCTGAATCAGCATCACAGAGAGCTCCACAGAGCTGGGAGGGACTGTTGGGCGGAGGTGAGATCACCATGAGTGGAAGTATCCAAGAAGAGACTGGCTATTTGCCGGGCTGAGCTGTTCTTGTTGGTAGGAGAGAGGAGATCGTTGGAAACATATTGATGAACCTAGAGACTCTGTGATTCTGAAAACTTCCTTAGGAGTGCAAATTCTCAGGCGTCATCCCCAGACCTACTGACTCAGAAACAAGTCCTGCAGGTGATTCTGATGCGCACTAAAGCTTGCGAACTACTGAATCTACAGGGGGAAACGGGTTTTTTAAAAAAAATGACATGTGTAGAAACAGATGTGCTTTAACACTTACACATCTGATTCTGAGAGAGTGTAAGTAGTCACAGATTTTTATCTGACAAAAGCTTCCAGGAACTCTCTGGTGAGGACATCCCAAGATAGAACAGCCTCAGAATAGCTGATGGAAGGAGCTTTGCAAAACTGTCTCCTCTGTCCTCTGAGTGGTGCCCTGTCTTGTCTGAAGTCCTGAACAGACTCCTAAATTCTGGAATGTGTTGCCACATGCTTCCCTTTGAGGAGTCACTATAGAGTCATGGGCATGCACTCAGCAATCTGATTTAAATCTCAGCACTGCTGCTTCCCCACTGCCCAGGCTTTGTTGAGCCACTTAACCCTGTTAAGCTTCAACCCAGTGATCATACAGTACAGTACAGCAGTAATCATTCCCTCATAGAGGTGTTGTGAGGATTAAAGGAGATTTTGTATGTAAAATGCCTGGCTTAGCAGACATTCAACAAATGGTAGTGGTTACTATTATTACTCTGGTCCGTGGCATGTCCTTCTGTGCCATCCTGTCATGGCTTGCTCTGTCTCTCAGTTTGCAGTAACTTTGAAGTCCCATTCACAGTTCTCACTCCCCTTTCCACTGTCATTCCAGGCTTTTCTGAAGCAAGATCACTAACTCAATTCTGCATCTTGTTGTAGTTCGAACGTATCACTCCTCACTCTGGGCTAATATCTAGCCTAAGTCCTGGAGGTCTCTGAAGTTTTCCTCAGTTGTAGAATGGCGTCATAACAGTTCCACCTAGCAGGGTGTGAGAGGATTAAATGAGATAATTCATGTCAAGTGTCTAGGGCAACGTTTAGCACATGGAAAACACTTAAACCCACCACTCATCTGTCAGTTTGTCAGAATGTGGTGATTGCGAGGTTGCTATGCAGGAAGTTAGGCTACTGTTGTTTCAAATAACAAGTGGTAACACATGCTTGATAGCTTCCAGTTGAGTTTCCAGGCTTAAATCGACAAGGATAAAAGGGGTGGAGGGTGTAGACCATTTCTGAAAAGTTGGCTGCTGAAAACCTTATGACAGCAACAGATTATCTTAGATAGTGTTGGGAGACGAGTACCTCAGGTTGAAGGGCACACAAAATATGACTGAGGAAGAACTTCCTCCTTGGCCTTAATGACCTTGTGTCATTAAGGTGTTATGTCAACTTGACTGTGCCAGGTTTGGCAGTTAAGATCTAGTTACCCCCACCCCCAGGATGTGACCTAATACAATGTAATCACTTGCATAATGGGGTCTACTATGAGCAGCCAGTCAGTTGTAAGATTAGGATAGGATGCAGGACCCTTAGGGATATTACTTGTTTCTAATATATGGAGCTGCTATAGAAAAGCTTCCTTGCTATATGTTGGATCTGGATTGTGTCAGCTCGTCGCCATTCAATTCTTTGGATTTGAGCCAACAGCCTATCAAAGTCCCCGCCAGTCCCAAGAGTCATCCGTGGCCTGTCCTCTGACCTGCTGACTTTGTGTGGAGACTAGATGTGAGTGTAATGCCGCTAAATCCTCTATTGGTCTGGGGAGCCGACTATGGTGGGGGAAGGCTCTTACAGTTAGGAGATATAAATAATCTTGGTACACATTCCTTTTTTGTTTGGGGGGGGGCATCACTGCTCTCCGGTGGTGGGAGTAGGAGGCCCAGCCCCACTGCTGGAATTGAACCTCCGTCCCAGTGGGCTGCAGTCCCGTGCACAACCACTACGCCACCGGGGCTCAGCCTGGTACACATTCTTATAACTCAGCACAGTCTCTCCAGTAACCAATCCCTCCCTCCCCATAAAGGAATTGTCATAAAGGGGCTACCATACAAGACGAATCATTCCTGTGTCTGACTGTCCACTCTGCCTGAAGCTTATGTGTAAATTAGAGCAATAAACTCAGCCCACCTTAAAATGCAGCAAACTCTCTTCTGACACGGATCATAGATTGTTCCCCTGGCTCAGGTGTGCTCCAGGTCAACTAGCATTAGGTCAAAGCGATGAGTCTTTTTCCCTGCCTGTTTATTATGTTACCTGCTTATGATATTACCCATTGCTTGTTATGTGTTCCCTGTATGACATGTATAACTTTCCAAAAGTCTGTAAGCTCCATTATATATTGCTACTGGAAAATACATTCACTCTCTTGGTCCTGACATAGGGACAAGGAAATCCCTGCTTCTTGCTATCTACCTGTCTTTATTTTCCATAATCACAAAATCGCTTCTAAGAACCAACCTTGGATCCATTCACCTCTGCAGCCAGCAGCCCCTCTTCCTGCCAAACTCAGATTCAACAGCCTCCACAGCTACTCAAATCAGAAGACACCTCTGATCTAACAGCTGACCCATGGACTTTGAACCTTCCTGGACTTGGACTTGCCCACTCCGACAGCCGTGAGTCATTTTTTGTGTGTGTGTGTGCATGTATGTGCAGACATCTATAAGCTTTGAGGGTTTTACTAGATAATCCAGCATAAGATAGATATGGATGGAGCGAAACTTTCAGGACTTTCATTTTCTCCCTCCCCCCCCAATAATTTTATTAGGGGCTCTTACAACTCTTATAACATTCAATACATCATTTGTATCAAGCACATTTGTACACATGTTGCCATATTCATTTCCAAATATTTTCTATTTGAGCCCTCTGTATAAGCTCCTCCTTCCCCCTCCTTTTTTAAAATATAGATTTTATTGGGGGCTCTTACAGATCTTATAACATTCAATACATCATTCATATTAAGCACACTTGTACACTTGTTGCCACATTTATTTCTAAACATTTTCTACTTGTGCCCCGGCATAAGCTCCTCTTTTCCCCTTTCCTCTAGTTCTTTTCATTTCTTGTGGGGCATGACTCAAAATGAAGAGTAGTAGTTACAAACATTTATTAAAAATCAGAATGGGGAGCTGAGCCCCGGTGGCGTAGTGGTTGTGCGCGGGACTGCAGCCCAGTGGGACGGAGGTTCAAGTGCAGCAGTGGAGCTGGGCCTCCTACTCCCACCGCCAGAGAGCAGTGATGCTCCCCCCCCCCAAAAAAAATCAGAATGGGGGATATACAAAGAGTAAGTCTAGAACTCATCAAAAATAAAATAGAACACATGAAGATGGATAACCTAAGCATTAGTGAGCTGAAATGAACTGGAATTGGCCATTTTGAACAGGACAATAATATAGTCTATTATGCTTGAGAATGACACAGTTAAAAAGAATTGTGTCACATTTATAATAAAAGAAACACGGGCTGAGCCCCGGTGGCGTAAGTGGTTGAGTGCAGGACTGCGTCCTGTGGGCTTGGCGGTTCAAATGCAGCAGCTGCTCTCAGGAACAGCACTGGGTAGCGCCCACGACCACCAGAGGTAGTGATGCCCCCCCAAAAAATAATAAAAATAAATAAATAAAACAAACACAAGATCTATTTGAAGTACACTGCTGCCTACTGTAGCGTAATAGTTATATGCCTGCAAAGAACACCAGTTAATATGAGTATATTTAAAAGCATGTACCAATTAAGTGAAAGATGTAGAAATTGAAGAATTCTACCAACATCTTCAGGTTAAATTGATGAAACATGTTATCAAGATACACTGATAATTACTATTACTGGTAATAGTAATGTGGAATTTAGAAACAAAGAGGATGGGTTAGTGATTGGAAAATATGGCCTTGGTGATAGGAACTTACACAGTAATTGCATAATGGAATTTTGCACGACCAACAATTTACTCATTGGAAATACTTTTCTTCAATAATATAAATGGGCACCAGATAAAATACACAAAAATTAAATTGATTATATCTGTCAGAAAAGATGGTGAAGAAGCTCAATATCATGTGCTAAAACAAGGTGAAACAGACCATTAAGTGCCCATATGAAAGTTCAAGTTGAAGCTGAAGAAAATTAAAATAAATCCATGAGAACCAAAACATGGCCATATGTATATCTTACTTGAATGTAGAGACCATCTCAAGAGCAGATTTGACCAATACTAATGACTGAAGCACAGATGGGATGGCATCAAGAAAACCACACATCAGGAAACCAAAATGTCATGAAAAAAAAGACAGGGAAGGAAGGACCAAAGTAGATGTTAGAAGAGATTCTGAAATTTGCTCTTGAATGTAGACAAGCTAAACCAACTGGAAAAAATGATGAAGGAAGAAAGCTGACTAGTGACTCAATTTAGATTCAGAAGAGGATGTGAAATGAAGCGTTTCCTTACTGATACAAGCAGAAGATTCCAGACAAGTTTTTACCTGTGTGTCCTTGACCATAAAGGTATTCACAGTCTGTGACATGCTGATGACACATCCTTCCTTCCTGAAGGTGAACAGGATTCAAAGCACTTATTGATCAAACACTACAACATTCGGTACAGACTGCACTTCAGTGTAAAGAAAACAAAATTCCTCACAACTGAAACAATAAGCAACATCACAATCAATGGAGAAAAGATAGAAGGTATCAAGGATTTATTTTTTTTGGATGCACAATTAATGCTCATGGAAGCACCAGTCAAGAAATCAAACAACTTATTGCATTGGGCAATTGACCCTCTTATGATGTTAAAGATATCACTTTGACATGGCCCTGCCCTGCCCCCATGAGATCATTGGGTGCCTTAGCTAAGTTTGGTGAAGAAAACAGGAGATGCCCAGTCATTGTGAGAAATAGCATCTAATTGAGGAGTCAACTAAGTCCACATGGAAAAAGCACATGAGCTTATGTGAGCCAAGGGTTGTAAATACCAAGATCCAGACTCAGAGGAAGGAATGGAACTAGTGTCTACCTTCTAAACACCTAGTTCGTGGAAAACTATGGGTTATGGTGCTAGTCCAAAATCCATTTGCAGGGTCGCTCCATGGATTGAGTCCCCAGTGAATCTCTACTGTCATAGACTGGGAAGGTTAACAGCCCCCATATCAGACAAAGACCCTGGAAAGTGGATTTTGGCAGCTGTAGTCAGGGTAGTACAGCTAACACCTTGTAACACCTTGTCATGTGATCTCTCTCTAGACCAGTGGTTCTCTACCTTCCTCAAGCCAAGACCCTTTCATACAGTTCCTCATGTTGGAGTGACACCCCCCCTCCCAACCATACAATTATTTTCGTTGCTACTTCCTAACTATGATTTTGCTGTTATAAACTGGGTGACTCCTTTGAAACGGTTGTTCAACCCCAAGGGGGTCATGACCCAGATGTTGAGAACTACTACTCTAGACCCACTGTGAATTTATTCTAAAATTGTATCATTTTCTGCTTTCTAGTAGCTTAAGGTCTTTCTGTTTTAAATGGTCATTATTGCTGGAACCTTGTTTGTTGTTTGCCCCTGTTTTGTATGTTTACTTGTATAGGGAAACAGGAATGGGTGGATTTATGAAGGGCAGTAACTGGACTAATGATTGCCTGAGGGAAGCGGGGTTGGGTATGGGGGAGTCAACATCAATGGGTACAAGAAGGGAGAGAAAATGTCCCAAAGTTTTTTGCATCTATGATTGTACAACCCTCCCTGATATGACCAAACTATTGAGTTATAGTATTTGTCAACTATAGGTCAATTAAAATATTAAAAACAAAAACAACAACAAAGATGTCACTTTGAGACTAAGGGGACCTGACAAAAGCCATGAGTAAGAATGAGGTAGGTATGGGGTGGGGTTTGTCTTCTTCTGACTTCACAAAGGGGAAAGAGAATCCAACTCAACATGACTCCAAGCCAACTCCTGTGAGGTAGGGATCATAATGCCTCCATGAAGACAATGGTCTAACATAAGGAAAGTGCTTAGAATCATGTTTGACATGTAGCACATGCATAATACATGATACCTGTCATAATTCTGTTTAAAAATAAACCGTCCTTCTGAGTACAGCACCAGGAAATACTGGTGTCTGTGAGTTCTATAACAATGCTGTTGTTAACCCCAGCTGAAGATGAAACAAGGTCAGCCTCTGGAAATCCATTCCTGATTCTGAAGGGCAATCTGGACTTTCCCATGGCAATAAGCTTTTGTGGAAGGGAAGTGATGTCATGGCATGAAATGGAAAACTAAGACAAGCAAACAAAAGGAGAAATCGGAGTCCTTTCCAAGCCAAGAAAACAGCCTGAACAAAAAAGGAAAAAGCAAATTTTAGGGAAAGGAGGTTTTCTGGACGAACTGTAGTGGGTGGCCAGAGCAACCTCTGATGACCAACAACTGAAAAGGTGTCACAAAAACTTAGAAATACACAGAAGGTGGGATATGACGCACCATTAAAGATTACTTTCTTTTTTTTTGGGGGGGGGGGCGCATCACTGCCCTCTGGTGGTCCTGGGAGCTACCCAGCCTTGCTGCTGCTGGATTTGAACCGCCAAGTGAGTGGGTTGCCATCCCGCACTCAACCACTGTGCCACCGGGGCTCAGGCCAAAGATTACTTTCATACAGTGTAGCAAATTTGTAAAGTGACTTAGGAGAAAGCTTAGGATAGACAAAAACAACCAACAAACTTCCTGCCGTGAGTTGATGCCGACTGCCAGTGACCCCATAGGGCAGTAAAGAACTGCCCCTGTGGGTTTCTGAGACGATCACTCTTTATGGGCGTGGAAAGCCTCGTCTTTCTCCCAAGGAGTGACTGATGGTTTCTAACTAAGTGCTCGATTCATAATCACTAGGCAAATACCACCACCACTCCAGACCTTCATAATCCGTAGCCAAAATATTTTTTCCTTAATACTATTGGAAAACGTTTTCTGTAGAGAAAATAATATTTTATACTAAAAAGGTTTCTTTTGTTTGCATTGTTCCTTAGGTCAAGTGGCATCGGAGAAAGCTTCAAAAAGTTCACAGGAAGATGGAATTGAAAGAATGGAATTTTCCCACACACTCTTTGAAGGCACCCTGCTTATGATTTGCTCAGCCTGCTTCCTGTTATCAAAGACAACTCCTACAAGTTCCACGTGCTTACTTTCTTCTTATCTAAAGGCAAGTCAGAGATTAATAAACAGACTTTTGACTATACTAGAATTTAGCATGACAACCTGATAATTAAATAAAAAGAAGATGAAAAAAGGAGCCATAGCAAGGGAACAGATTGTTATGGTCTTTGAATTCCAGGTCAGGGTGTTGGGAGTTGAGCATGCTGTAAATGGGAAGCCACTTGACTATTTATCAGCAATGCGCTATTTTAGGAAAGGTGATTTGGCAGGAAGACTAGAAAGCGCATGAGTGAGATGATTCTAGGGGTTACAGCTGACAGGGAATGAAGAGGTACAGTCCTCTTCTCTGTGCTCCATGAGTCCTTCCCTTCTCTGATTAGATCCTTAAGCGATCACCACTACTTCCTACCGTTAGAACAAAGCATGATCAGTCTGCAAGTAGTATATAAATATGAAAATGTTTGGATCTTCCTAAGTCCTCTAAAACAGGAGTCAGCAAAATTTTTCCCCAGAACATCAGATAGTTAATCCTTTAGGTTTCTTGAGTCTTATGTTCTCACAACTAGGCAACTCTGCCACTGCAGAAAGAAGACACAGACAACAAACACATGGTTGTGTTCCAATAAAACTTTATTTAAAAAAATAGGTTGGAAACTGGATTTAATCCACAGGTTGTAGTTTTCCAGCCCCTGACCTAAAAGAACATTAGTATTATTTTTCTTCGAAAATAATTATTTGATTTTTCTGAAACTCTAAGTGCTCCCTGTGACCCTCCCTTTTAGACCCTTCCCACATGCAGACCCACATTGACACCCTACCCCGCTTTGAAGAGGAAGGCATAGCAGTGACGGCGTGATGGAGGAGCCCTCTCTGGAGCAAAAATGAGAAAAGCCACATTTTAGAGCGGGTGTGTTTGAGACTTACATCTGAGTCGGGGCTCTGCCAGCTGTGTGATCATACACATCGCGCATAACCTCTCTGAGCCTACATTTCTTCTTGGGCAACACAGAGAACAGGTGGAGCCTTACAGGGTGGTTTTGAGGCTTACATGTATGTAAAGCAGTCAGCCTAATGCTTGGCACAGAATTGGCATTCAAGAAATAGTAGTTATGCACCCACACTGTCTCTTTAAATAGCAGAGCCAAACAGGATGAAGCCAGCCTGAAAAATATACTTCTGTTCTGGATCCACCTTCAGGCTTAAGTGAGAAGCAGCAAGGGTTAATTAAGTATATACACTAGACTGGATAAGAAAGTAATGCTAAAGGGAAAGGTAATGCTGTAATAAAGACTTCGATCTAACGTTTCTGATGCATTATTTGTTAGGCAGCCCCACTCTACGAAATCCACTCGGCTGTGGGTAGACTGGGATCTTTGTCTCACGCTTCCGTCGAAGTGATAAGATCCTGCTCTTTCATCCACTGGGTCTCAACAGCTGGTGAGCGGGAGAGCCGATGACGAGTGCCCACAGCCTCCTCTGAGCTCCTTCTTCCGGGCTCGTCAGTCCAGTCACCTTTTCTTCAGCTGGAAGATAAACGCAGCAAGAAAATGAACGCCTGTCTCCTAGGCGAATGTGAAACAACAAAAAGCAATCAATAACAAGAAATAGCTTGGAGTTAGAGAAGATATTGGATAGTTATAGAAGATATTGAAATTTAAAAGTGGACCAATACAAATAAAAAGGATGTCTGAGAGTCTGAGTTCAAATCCAGATTCTATTTCTGTGTCGACTCTGTGTTCATGGGTAAGTCACTTAACTTCTGAACTTGTTACTTCCCCATGTGCATAAAGAAGAGAGTCATGTATGTTCTTGGAAGGTTGTGAAGATTACTGAATGGATTAATAAATGTACTCAGGACACTGCCTGACACCTAGTAAGACATGCTACTGTTTTCTGTTAACTTATATTATTAGTATTAATAATACTAATAGTATTAGTATTATTGTTTAACTAAGAGTAAAAAAAATCCATTATGAGTCCAATTCAAAGCTAATCTACAAAGTCTGATTCTTTTTTTTTGGGGGGGGGCATCACTGCTCTCCGGTGGTGGGAGTAGGAGGCGCAGCCCCGCTGCTGGAATTGAACCTCTGTCCCAGTGGGCCGCAGTCCTGCGCACAACCACTACGCCACCGGGGCTCAGGCCCAAAGTCTGATTCTTTAGTACTCTCAAAGACCCAAACCTAAAAGTCAAATGAAACTGGGTTTTCCACGGCTGTCACTCAGTTCGCAGGGTCAGGACATATTGGAATAATGGCAATTCCCATAGTTCAGTTCAATTTTCTTAAAGTTATAGCGTAAATGTACTGACATTGATAGATTCTGTTGTAGCTTTGAAAAAGAATAGCTACTCTTAGTTTTAGGAAATAGATATTCAAATATTTAAGGCTAACCGGCTAGGATGTATATGTATTATTTGCAAATGATTCAAAAAGTAGTTATACTCACATTCACACACATTTGTACTTAGCTACCTACCTCTCAAAGAGAGTGCTATAAAGCAAATAAGGCAAAATGATTAATAATAGGCCTGATATGAGCCTACAGTTCTCCATGTACCACTCTTTTGACTTCAGGTTATTTTTTTTTTAAGTTTGAAATGATTTCTTAACACCCCCTTCCCCCCGCAAATTAAGAATGCTCTGGGATGGAGATAAAAATGAGCATGTCCATTAAACAAGGATGCTCAATCTTTGTTGTATTGAACAGTCCTATCAGGCAGCAGGAGAGGTAGTGATGAGGCGCTGAGTGACAGGTCCACGGCCCCCTGCCTGGGAGAGAGCTATGGCAGGCAGTGTGCGCCCACAAAGATCACAGTCTTGGAAACACCAAAGGGCAACTCTGCTCTGTTGAGTGGAGTCATCTGAATTGGAACTCATTCCATGGCAGTAGGTTTGGTGGTTTTTACAATCAAGCACACACTGCCTCTGCAGAAAAAGCAGAGGTGAAAAGATACAGTCCCAAATTTAAGTCCACTTTCAGTATGCAGGCTTCCAATGAATCCTACCCCCCTGTTTAGTTGGTACCCCTGTTTGTAAATCAATCCACCAACCAAAAAAACAAACAAACAAAACCCTCACTGCTATCAAGTCAATTCAACTCATAGTGACCCTCTGAGGCAGAATTGAATTGCTTCTGAGCGTTTCTGAAATTGTAAATCTTTACAGGAGCGGAAATCTCCATCTTTCTCCAGCAGAAGGAGTGGTGGTTCTGAACTACTGACTGTGCAACTAGCAGCCTGACTCATAACCCATTATGCCACTAGGGCTTCGTGTTTGAGATCCCTCAATCCTATTCCACTCTCGCCAGAGAATACCCTCTAGTCGTCCACTGAGAATGAAAAGGGGGAGTTGCTTAACTACACAGAATAAGGAATGGTTTCTGGAATACTGAAGCATACGTGGCTAGTCATTTTTTTCATATGTGTGTATCCATATAGCATCATCTGGATGTTACATATTGAACATTTTCAGCACCAACACAGCTCTCGATTTGCCCTCCAGGTAAAGTCACTCCCCCAACGTAATGACAGTTCTTACCTCTCTCACCAGAGATGTGTTTTGCCTGTTCTTAAACCTGATATAAAGCAAATCAGTATCTGTGTACTCTTTTGTGTATAGTTTGTATTCATCATTGTCTATAAGATGTATAATGCTCAAACTATAAGTCAAGTGCCAGTCTTTAAAAAAAATCTTTGTAATGCTGTCATTGCGTAAATATACCCTAAGTAACTCACGCATGCTACTGTTCGTGGACGGCGCCCTGGTGTTCCAGGGGTAAGCACTTGACTACTAATGAAGATGTTAGTGGTTCACACCCAGCAGCTCTGCAGGTGAAAAGGTACAAACGGTGGCTGGCTTCTGAAAGATCACATCCTAGCCATCATAATGGGGCAGGTCTCCTCTGGTTTGTGGGATCGTTCTGGGTCAGAATTGCCTCGACGGCACACGAAAACAAACCACTTCTGTGAGCCCTTGAGGATTTGGTGTTCTTTTTGCTTGCTGTTGCAAATGTTCCTGCCAGAAACATTCTTGAGTATCTTGGTACACAAGTGCATGTGCTTCTGTTGGGCATATATATCCAGGAGAGGATTTGCTGGGCCTTAGGGCATATGTACAGTTTATATAATTTTAGGTCTAATGGATGGCACCAGACAGTCCTCCAATGGAATCCTACTGAGTTATTTTCCCATAAGCAGAGTCTGAATGCTCCAGTCCTCCACATCCTACCCAACATTTTTCAGTTTGAGCATTCTGGTATCAGTATCGCATTGTGGTGTTAATTTGCATGTCCCTGAGGTTTAATGATGTTAAACGTTTTAGATGCCCATTGACCACCTGGCCTATTTTGTGACATGTCTGTGTAAATCTCTCACCCATTTGGACTGTCTTTCTCACTGGTTTGAGGAATTTCTTTACAAATGTGAAAAATAAGTCCCTTATCAAATACGTATGCTAGAAATTCCTTTATCTAACGTGTGGTTTACTCCTTCTTTCTTTCCATGGGATCTTTTGGTTAGATAGAAGTTTTATATCCTCAAGGGGGAAAGTCCATAAAGGAATGATTTCATGTAGAAGCGTGGGCTATCTTTCTAGGTTTGCTGTAGTACACACGACGCCAGAACTTGTGCTAAACAGTGTTTGAGCTAAGCATGGGAGTGTCTTGGTTCCAGGGTTTAGGACAATGCCCATTATCCTCACTGTCACAGCGACTGAACTGTACCAAAAACAAGCAACAGCACGGCTCGCTCCTGGAGGCTGGTCAGTGTCAGTGAACAGGATGACAGCGATCACCCTCGGGCTCTGCTGGGCCCGTAACTTTGCTTTCACAGACCACGTGGCCACCAAGTTCTCATTCCTACCACTGGGTGACTCCTCCAGGCCCAGGGAAACACTCTCTCAGCCCCTCTTCTTTGCAATGTCTATGTTAATAATCTGGATGTCTATGTTAATAATCTGGATATAACTGTGGATGAGATGTATGCAGTCCCTGCAGGTGCACCCTCTACAACACAAAGAAGAAAAGAAAAAGGATTCTATGATGCATAAATGATAAGATTTTTATTACCTTCGAAAAGGAGTGGC